>SNQJ01S0028946.1:263213-293111 GCA_010110895.2 Picea sitchensis
CGGGCATCATTGTAGTGATTGGTAACCTTAGTGGCCTATCTCTTTAGGGTCTTTACACGAGGTGACTGTGGAGGGGAAAGTATTCACGGTACCTGGAATCGATGTTGGCCAAACTCACTCAGGCTCCTTGGAGGGTATACCCACGATTGTGTGTGGGAGCTTGCACCGGGGTGTAAGTTTGTTAAGCAAGTCATCAATGTAACTTTTACACCCGCTCTATCTCATCCCCTTCTTACATTGTTCTCGCGATGTTGGATTTCATCACCAACTAGGGTGCTCATTGTGAGAAGGTTTTGTTTGTTTGCCTGCTTCCTAGATTTTTAGTGCGTGCTGTTTGTTTTCCCTAGCAGACTCTAGGTTGGATTTGTTTTATATCGTGACAGTTCTCTAAATGAACAATGAAGGAACCCCTTCTCTAGGGGAACCTTTTGTTTTTCCTTCTTATGGAAACATTGGTCCTCCTCACATCACTACTTTGAGCCTTCCAGGTCTCATGATTGGATTGTCGATGTGGTTGTTTTCCACTCAAGTAATCCTGAATGCAGTAAGTGCTTCGGTCGTAAGCACTTCCCCCTAAGAACATCAACCTCATGTTGATCCTCCACCTTCTTCACTAGTAAGGTCTTCTTCGCCTTCTTCGCTTGTAAGGTCGCCTTCCATTTCATCTTCTTCGTCGAGTGAAAGTTCTGAAGCTAGTAACCCGGTGAATAAGAAGAAGAAAATTAAGAATAAGAAGAAGAAAATTAAGCAAGGATCCAAACTTCCAACCACTATCAAACAAGTTGGAAAACAACCAGTTACTGTTAATCGTGCTGGGAGTGTTGATGATGTGAAGATCACCCAAACAACCTGTAAGCCCAAGTACCCTTGCAGGCTTTGTAAGGGTAGCCATCTTATTAAGGAATTCCCTGGTCTATACAAGGTTGTAGAAGCATGGTCTACACATCCTCGCCAACCCATGTCGTTAGCCTCTGAACAACATGCTGATGACTTCCCATCAACTAGTCCCGATATAGTTGGGAAGAAGAAAAGTAGAGCCAAGTTCCCGTGTATGTTATGCAAAGGGATTCATCTAACTCATCTTTGCCCTCATATGGAAGAAACCTTAAAATTCCTGGAAGACATGACTATTTCACAACCTCAACTTCCAGTTGATTATCGTAAGATTTCTCTCAACCCACCTGTAGTTGATGGAATGATCAATCCGGCCCCTTTGTCGATCAATCTGGTTGATCATGTCATCAATCTAGTCACATCCTTAGTTAAATCAGTTGACATAGTGGTTGATCCGATCCCAGCCTCGGTCAACCCCACTCTCCCTCTAGAGAGTGAAATCCAAGTGGTTCATCTAATATCTTCCTCGGTCAATCTCTCTCTCCCTCTAGAGAGTGAAACTCGAGTGGTCGATCCATTTCCACCTGTCGACCCCATTATCCCCTTGGAGAATGAAACCCAAGTGGTCGATCTGATCTCTCCATTGGTCGATCCTACTCTCCTGCTAGAGAGTAAACCTAATACTGCCCATGTTTTTCTTGTTGATACATAATCTACCATGCTGGGGGCTATTCCTCCTTCTCCCGTGGAACCCCCTCCAAGTAATGAGGTCATCCTTTTTAATTGGGATGTTCTAATTGGACCTCGTCTTCCCTCTCACATTCCTTTCCAAATTACAGTGCAGGTTTGTGGTCGGGGCATTCCACAAATGTTGATATATGAAGGTGTGTCCATTAGTATTTTGTCCTCTATCGCTTGGAAGGCTTTGGGTTGTCCTCCGCTTGCGCCAGTTACGCATAATTTGTTAGCTTTTAACAAAAGAACTAGTCAACCTTTAGGGACGCTTCCTCAATTTCCTGTAACTTTGGGAGGGAAAAATGTCTTTATTAACGTCATGGTAGTCCAAGACCCCTTGGATTTCGCTTTACTCCTTGGGTGAGATTATTTTTATACCATGAAAGCTATTGTGTCTACTCTTTTTCGTGTGATATATTTCCCTCACGATGGACGAGTTGTGACTATTGATCAACTTTCATTCGTTGATCTCGCCTGGATTGCCTCCCTGAACGGTTCTTATATGAAGATGGTATCTCCCCCACCATAGGTCAATTATGTGGCATTGTCTCCCATGGCTTCGACTTCTAATGACTTAGATCTAGTAGTTGACATGGTGATCTCTTCGATAGGGTTGTTAGAGCATGATCTCTTTACTCCTGTCGTGACCCTCGACATGGTGTCCTTCCAGAGTGTATTTCTTCCTTCCAGTGAAGACCTCTTGGAAGCCATGATCGAGTTTTGTCCCTTGACATGTCATTCCGGAGCATTGTCCTCTTGGAATCCATGATCAATGAGAGAGGTTTCGAGGATAGTTTTTGCTTCTTTGAGGCAACCTTGTTAAAAAATGAAATAAAGGTCTTTGAGCATGGTTTTTTTATTTCAAGATCGTTAAAAAATGAAACCACTTACGAGGACAATTTTTTTGTCTCTATGGAAACCTCGTTAAAAAATGAAACAGAGGTTACGAGCATAGTTCTTTTTCTGTGTCAAGCTCGTTAAACAATGAAATAGTTTTCCCCCTCTCTATTTGAGTCAAGTCCTTCATCTAGTATTTGAAGCTTCATTTCCTCCGCCTTTGTCATTGTATGAAATGAATCTTGGGGGGCAATACTTTCAGCCTCTGGGCTTCATACTGAAGTAGAGCCGCTAGTTTCTTAAGCTGGGGGCTAAGTACCAACCATCCATGTGTTATGCGTTGGGAAGTCCAAGCATAGTTTTCTATGGTTCAAGCTTGTGTAAAAATGAAACCACTTACGTCAAGCATAGTTTCCTCTGGTTCAAACTTGTGTAAAAATGAAATTAGGTCCAAGCATAGTTTTGTTTAGTTTTTAATCTTGTTTAAAAATTAAAATCTATCCCAAGCATAGTTTTGTTTTGTTTTAAAGCTTGTGTAAAAATGAAAACAATCCCGAGCTTAGTCTTTGTTCTTTCTCATGCTCGTAAATACATGAGAATAGGTTATCGAGCTTAGTCTTTATTCTTTCTCATGCTCGTAAATACGTGAGAATGCAACTGAGTATACTTTTATCACTTTTTCGGACTCGTAAAGGTTATACAAAAAAGGAACCCACTGGAGTTCCCTTTAAGCTCTTTTCAGACTCTCTAAACATGAAAAGATTGTCGAGCGACCTTGTTCTCTTCACGCTCGTTAAAGTATTTGAAGAAAATGTAGGTTGAGCGATAGTTTATCTCTTTTTCGGTCTCATCAAACTACTTTACGAAAAAGGAATTGAGAGAGTTATATTTAAGTGTTTTTCAGACTCTCTAAACATGAAAAACCCCTGAGTTTTCTTTCTTTGGATTCGTAAAACAAACATCGAAAGGCCCATATGGGACCGAGCCACTCCTTCCTAGGGTTCGTTAAGTATACTCCGAGGGACTCATCCGAAGGATGAACTTACATTGACAAGCATATGTTATCCTCCTCAAGCTTGTGTAAAAATAAAGAGGTACTCGCCAGAAATGGTGGGGGAAATTTTAGGAAAGGGATGTGTTTTCGTATTCATATTAATGGCAGTATGTGTCTCTCTTGAACATGGCACCCCCTATTCATCATTTGAATCCAAGTTGGGAAATCCACTTGTCTCTCATTCGACTTGCTACAAGGTCATATCTTGGGTCGTCTTTGAGTCAATGCTGCCAAGTCCTTAGTTGTGTCATTCATATGTTCAAGAGAAGTTAAAATGAGCCCTCTATTGATTCAACCATCTGCATTTGTCCATTCTTACCATGTCATCCTTCCTTGTTTCTGTTTCAACCCCTGTTCATACTTTGATTCGTCCTCAAAATTTGTTACTTGTTTCATGTCACTGACGGGGGATACATCAAGGCCCTCCTGTGACGAGTCTTGTTCCATTGACTCCAACTCATTATCCAGAAATAAGACTTAGAAATCATTTAGTACCTTGGAACCTGCATGCCTTAATGGCAAGTCTCTTTGCTTTCGACAGGGGTTTCACATCATTGATCCCTGATCGAGAGATTCCGCCGAGTGCTCGACTTCAACTCATTCATTCGCATTCGTTCATATTGTACTTCAGTACCTGGGGAGTCATTGACATCAATAGTGATTTCCCTCGCACTTGTTAATGGTTTTCATCACTGACCGGTAATCATGTGGTTTCTACCATGTTTGACTTCAGCACATGTAATTACATGGCTAGATTCATACTTTTAGGCAACGGGATTGAAGACCTTTGGTCTCATCTTTTTAATCCAGGCTGGGATGGAGTATGTATGATTTGTATCGGCACATAGATCCACTTTGTATGTCTCGTGGCTATGTCATTATTCAAGTCTTCTCACATAGATCCACAGTGTATTCCTGGTGTCTATGTTGCATGTTTGACGACATGGATCCATGGTGTATGATTGGTGTCCATGACCTAAGTTTATGATTCCACTCATTTGTGATCTGAGTATGGGAATGCCTACCTCAAAATTGGTATTGTATTATGTAGATGCTTGGTTGTTTACAGGTTTTCGACTAGGTGCACTCCTTGTTTCTGACACACACACACATTTTACAAAGTATTTTGGTTTTCACAAATTTCGGCCTCATACTTTGGGGGGAATTCTATTACACATGATTTTGGTCACTCTGGTGATGTTTCTACAAGTGATGTATTTAGGCTCCCACAAGGACTTTATGCCTGAGAAAAGTGACTGTTATCTTCTTCCAAAAACACATTTTTAAGGTGAGTTTGTAGGTTGCTTGTATTACAGGGTTCAAAAATCCCCTATTAAGGAAGAACAACATAGACCTAAGGAAGAAATATTAAGGTATGTCACTCATTCTTCCTTATTAGTAGATTCAATGACTACAACTTAGGGAAAGAGTGATGTCCTATCCTGTTTTGTTCTAGATCCAAGTGGATCTAGGGAGATCTATTAGTCTCCGCACCTACTGATTTATCTGATAACAGGTGTCCAATAAGGGTGGAAAGTATGGCCAAAGGAGGTCCACATTAAACACTAGGTGCAATCCAAGGAAGGGGGGAATGTTGAGCTCAAAATCATTTTCAACCATATACTTGGTGATGGTGTAAGGTCCATAATGGAGTGGAAAAAGATTTTGATGGGGTCCTATAAGGAGTTATTTCTTCAAGTGCAACAAAAATTTAACTCCCATCTGAAACTTGTGTGGCACCGAGTGTTTATCATAGAAATTCTTGTACTTGGCATTAGACTTCTGCAAAATATCCTAAACCTATTGGCAAATGTGATGGATTCTTTCAATGAAACTGGTGTCATTTTTAACTTTAGTTTAAGCATGGGATGATTGTTGGTCATCTATTATCTATTCTTATATTAGTCTTACCTTCACATATTGACCCTGGTTCAGAATTAGTAAGCTTCCCAAAAAAATCCCTGTAAAAATATCGCCCCCTATGGTAAGCCAAAAGGTAACGCAACACACAGAGTGTATTGCCCAGTCTCACCTAAGATAGCTCTATGGGTGGCTAGAATACTTAAGTTTTTGCAACCTGAGACAGAGAAAGATCTCTGGTTGTGTTCCATAAAGTTCATTCAGTCCATATAAAATCTAGTTATAATATTCATTCTATGCATGCATGTGGAATACCAAATCTACTTAGTTACTTCATTCATCTAACATTCATCAACTAATCAAACATAAAATGCATTCATTCATTCACATAACACATTATTACTATGGTTCACCCCCTCCTGGGCGACGTCCACAAAGATTTGTCTCTTGATATTTTATTATAGTTTAGAAAGATATCACAGAGCACTTGATTACAATATTAGTTACTCCTCTCTCCCACAGGCTCCTTGATCCTTGCGAGGCTGACTAGATCACACCATGATCCTCAGCCTACGATATAACCATCAGGCTCAAGTCGCTCATGCCTTCTCTAGCTCACCACCTTAATGAATCATACGATCCTTACAATTATCTTCCTCTCTGTCTCCTCTCCTTTCCTCTCACTGTCTCCTCTTACATTTCCTAAGTACTACTTATTTATATCCTCAGCTCTATTAACACTCTGTAATTTGCCCAAGGCTATGGAGGCAGTCATAGAGGTAACATCAAAACCACTTCGAGTTAGGGATATAGCCCTCCAAGACTCAGAGAGGGATCTCTTTATCAAATTTAGATTTGTTTGGAATAGGATATTAGGCTAGTTATGCAGAAGATAGGTTTGTTTATGGATTTTTGAATTGGTTTGGTTGAGACATAATAAAGGACCATTGGGAAAAATGGAGTCAAATATTAAAGATGGTTTGATAAATAAATAACATAGACATATGTAACTAGGCAAGACCGTCACATATGTGGATCCTTAAAATTTTTAATATGGAGAGAGGAAAAGATTAGGGATCATTCCAAATGCATAACAGAGCTTATCCAAATTCTACATTCAATTTTCGAAAGAAAAGATAAACATTGTTTTAAGCCAAATCAAGGTGTCCAAGACAAATCCTAAGCATACTCTTCTTATAAGAAATGAGAAAAGAAAAACAATCTTGAGAAACAAGAGAATGAAAATTTACATCAAGAAAACTTCACCACAAAAAAATGACACAAGAATCTGGAAATAAAATGCCTTTGTATTCATCCATTACAATCGCTTACAACCTTTGAGCATTTTTACAATAGGTGATGACATTTCCATGCCATCTTTCCATTTAGGTTCCCCCAAGTCCAACCCTTAAAACTCTTTCCTCTTTGAGCTTAAATAGTCTTTACAAATTAGTTTCAAGATCCTCAAAAGATGGATCTGATAACCTCTTTTCCTATCTCAAATCTGAATTTGTGAGGTGGCTGGAAAAGACAGAAATTTATGGAAATATGCTTCTCAAATATTGACCTATATCTTTGAAATAAAAACATATTTTGGAAAAAAGAGAGAGGTTTTTGAATATGTGCTTGTGCGTGTAAAAAACCTCTCTCACATTCCAAAAATACATTTCCATCTGATCAAAATCTGTCTCCAAAGAAAGTCACTAAAACAGGAAAATCCAAATTTCCAAATCTAGTCATATTCCTACATTTTAGGATTTGATCCATAGAATGTTTCTATTGATGAAATGAAGTGCCACCTACACTCATGGATGATATTTGATAATATATTTGAGCAATATTCATCATATTCTCCTAAATACACTCTAGCCAAATCAAATTTTGACTTTCTGTGAATTCTCAAAAATTTCTGCACTTTCGGCAGCTAACAACACCTTGCACCTGCCCTTTTAGCTACCGAAAGTGGGAACTTTCGACAAATTATAGCACAATAAAAACCATCCCTTAGCTTCTGAAATTTTATTTTTGAAATTTTTGACATTCAAAGTACATACCACTTATTTCTTGAAAACACAAGTCTAACACTCATCTTAAAGGCACTTAACTTAAAAATAACAAGAATCCTTCATCTAATGACCATACTATCACCTAATGAGAAAAAAATGGAAAATTTATTTGAGGAGATAACACCACCTTTGTAGGATAAAACATTGTTTTCGTCCTGCAATCCAAACCAATATATATAATTCAACAACCCTGATTTCCCTATAATTATAGGGTCCTAACAGTGGCCCCATCTGGGGATGGCAGCTCCTTTGGAGGTGTCAAGAATCCATAGAACTCTGAGTTTCGCAGACCATTTGATCATTGGGCTATCCCCAGACTGTAAACTGAAATCATGTAACCACTCCCCGCAACTGTTCCAAAGGCCTACAAACTAAACTAGAAATAAAACTATGAAAAATCTCAAACTGAAAGAAGTGCTCATCATGTTACGCTTATTGGCACACTCATACCTACTCTAATCTAATAAAAAGACTGCCATATCAAGTAATAATAAACTTCCAATGCAACCAGTCAAGAAAATGGATAGTTCACTGAAGTTTGCATTCCACCTCTCTAGGTAGAAAAATAAATTTAAAACATGGAAACTTAACTTTTCCACTGGATTCAATAGCTCTATTGATGAACCTGGTAAATTCGTCCTTTACTGATAAATGACATATATTGACCAAAGGATCATGGTAAACATTCAACATAAGATCTTCTGGATGATTTGTAACAGGAAAACAAACCTCATTCCAAACTGCTGCTTTGCTTATCTGTTGAAACTGATTCTCTTTAAACAGAAAAGGAGCAAAATTATCCACTATAGTCAAGTGCTCTGAGTGCTCATTATCATTCTCTTTGTTACACATAAGCTTACAAGGGAGTTGCAAAATCTCATTAATATTTTTGGGTGAAGGAACATGATTTATAACAATATGTTTTGCTACTTCATCAACATCCACGGAAGAAATTAATGATTGAGACCCCTTATGATATTCTTCAAGGGCTATAAATTGAGGTAAGATACAACATGAAAGAGAATTTGAGAGATAGTCTTCATCATGAAAATCTTGTTGGTCTTTAATCTATTAAGGAAAACCTGCTTGATGAAGATGTTCTTGGGGATCAAGACAATTAATATTTGCTTCATCTTTTTTTGGATTACCAGACTGTTGTTGATTTTCACTGCTGTCCTCTACTTGATCAGGTTTAGGAAGTTGAATTTCTTCCTTAACCTTTGGCCGATCATTTTGTTGTACTGCTGCAAGAATTGTTTTCTGTGGAGAAACTTCATGAACATATAGACAACATACATCATCTATTTTTTCCCAAGGGGAATAAAAATCAAGCAAGACTTCTACTTTTTGAAAAGGCCTTTCTTCTAAAGCCTCTAGTATTTCATCGTCCATGAACTGATCATCATCATAGTAATATTCCATATATTGAATACAACTTTCAAAATTATGACAACAATCTTGAACCAACAACAAAGATGGATAATCTTCTTTGTATTTTTCATAAAATATAGTATGAAAATGCTTTAAAGAAAATATACTAGCAGCTGGTAAATTTTCATACCAAGATATAGCCTTTTCCTCCAAACTTGTCACAAACATTTTCATAAGACAATCTCCAAGAAATTTGATTTTAAGCTTACATATATGCATATGAAATGTGAATAAATGTAGAACAACATCATCTCCTTTTTTTATCTTTAAACACTGGAAGATATTTTAACCAATCGATGTTGGGCATGGAATTTGGAAAACCTAGAATCTTTGACCTGTCCATAGGAGCATATCTTCGTTATATTCTTGAATTCATTTTGAAAACAATCAATAATGAAATGGATTCACCATAAGTTCTCTACAATTATGGATTCTTTTACCAATGGAGTTTCTCTGGACTTTGAAGCTCGAGATCTTGAACAATGGAGTCGCTATGTGAATAGTACATCCCTCCTGTGTTTCGCTTCTATTCACCATTAGAATTCAAATCTGAACTTGATATACTTTTATGGAGAACCCGAAAGCTCATTCCCCTGAACAACCGCCATTCTGTTAACACTCTGTAATTTGCCCAAGGCTGTGGAGGAAGTCACAGAGGTAACATCAAAACCACTTCGAGTCGAGGATCTAGCCCTCCAAGACTCAAAGATGGATCTCTTTGTCAAATTTAGATTTGTTTGGAGTAGGATATTAGGCTAGTTAAGCAGAACAAAGGTTTGTTTATGGATTTTTGAATTGGTTTGGTTGAGACATAATAAAGGACCATTGGGCAAAATGGAGTCAAACATTAAAGATGGTTTGATAAATAAATAACATAGACATATGTAACCAGGAAAGATAGTCACATCTGTGTATCCTTAAAATTTGTAAGATGGAGAGAGGAAAATATTGGGGATCATTCCAAATGCAGAGAAAAGCTTATCTGAATTCTGTATTCAATCTTCGGAAGAAAACATAAACATTGTTTTAAGCCAGATCAGGGTGTCCAAGACAAATCCTGAGATAACTCTTATTATAAGCAATGAGAAAAGAAAAACAATATGAGAAACAAGAGAATGAAAATTTACATCAAGAAAAGTTCACGACAGAAAAATGATAAAAGAACTTGGAAATAAAATTCCTTTGTATTCATCCATTACAGTCGCTTACAACCTTTGAGCATTTTTACAATAGGTGATGACATTTCCATGCCATCTTTCCATTTAGGTTCCTCCAAGTCCAACCCTTAACACTCTTGCCTTTGTGATCTTAAATGATCTTTACAAATTCATTTCAAGATCCTCAAAATATGGATATGATAACCTCTTTTCCTATCTCAAATCCGAATTTGTGAGGTGGCTGGAAAAGACATAAATTTATGGAAATATGCTTCTCAAATATTGACCTATATCTCTCAAATAAAAATATATTTTGGAAAACTGAGAGAGGTTTTTGAAGAGGCTGTCATGCTTGTAAAAATTTTCTCTCACTTTCCAAAAATACCTTTCCATATGAACAAAATCTATCTCCAAATAAAGTCACTAAAACAGGAAAATCCAGATTTCCAAATCTAGTCATATTCCTACATTTTAGGATTTGATCCCTAGAATGTTTCTATTGATGAAATGAAGTTCCACCTGCACTCATGGATGATATTTGATACTATATTTTAGTAATAGTCATCATATTCTCCTAAATACACTCTATCCAAGTTGAATTTTGACTTTTTGTGAATTCTGGAAAATTTCTGCACTTTCAGCAGCTAACAACACCTCGTGCCTACCCTTTTCGTTGCCGAAAGTGGGAACTTTCGACAACTTACAGCACAATAAAAACCATCTCTTAGTTTTCGAAAGCTGATTTTTGACATTTTTGACATTTAAAGTATAGACCAATTATTTCTTGAAAAGACAAGTCTAACACTCATCTTAAAGACACTTAACTTAAAAATAACAAGAATCCTTCATCTAATCACCATCCTATCACCTAATGACAAAAAAATGGAAAATTTATATGAGGAGATAACACCACCTTTGCAGGATAAAAAAAAAATTTCAACCTGTAATCCAAAGAAATATATCTAATTCAGTAACCCTGATTTCCCTATAAATATAGGGTCCTAATAGGCTCACAAACCATTACAATGCATTACAAAAACCCTAACCCTAGCATCGTTAGGTATTCCTTGCATGCACGCTTCTCTTGATTCTCTTGCACATGCTTCTTTTCCTTCTAGTTGTCTTTTACATGCTTTTCATCCAAAAATATCCTTTCTTTATAACTAGGCCTGCATCCAACAGGCCCACAACATTGACATGTGGCTCGTCCCAGGCCAACTAAACCTTGTGTGCCTCTTTGATCTTTCCTGCGAGAGCCTGGAACTTATCTATGAGTTCCTTTGCTTATGTTTGAGCCTGCATAGTCTTCTCCTTGAGTGTTTCCAATACCTACACTGTAATCTCATCGTTGATCATCCCTACACACTCTTCCTAAGTTTGTGCCATGTTCTTCTTTGCGTCTTCTTCCTGTGCAATGACCTATGCCGCCCACTCTTAGAGAGGTTCCATTTGAGGTTGGCATTCCTTCTTTTATGTATGCATGGCTATGCATTCCACCTGCATATTCTTCATATCCTGTGCTCCTTTGACGCACTCCATGATCGACATCGTCCTCTTCCTCTGCTTGAGGTCTTGGATAGCTACACTTATCCTTTCTTGCTCCTGGTCGCACTGTTGGACCTATTGATCCTCTTCCAACTTCATCCATAACTGTGCTTCATTATCGAAAAAGTAGGCCACCATGTGGAATTTTCACTCGATCTCCTTTATCTGTGTTGTTTCCTCCTACTTCTTCTACTCCTTCATCTTTGGTGGAGTGGTAGCCATGAGATACTCCTAGAGGTGCTTGATCTCCTGCCTGTATTGATCGATTGTATGCACAATCTGATCAATCTTCTGTGTCACCGTGAGATCTACTGTCTGCGTGCTTTTTGGGATTTTCTCAAAGGCTACTGTAACATCCCCGACCACCCAGGCTGGGCCATGCTACTCCAAAATAGACTTTCATTCTCTTCTCAACATATTGTAACATACCTAGTATCCAACTGAGTTATCCAACATAAAATTTTTGAACTACATGCAATTAAAAAATATACACACAGAACTCTTGCAAAACTTTATATATAAAACGTAAAAAGACAACTACATTCTGTAAATGCACATATTCATACTGAAATAACAGTAAACATATACATGCAACATATACAGGCAATACCCATAAATATAAACACAGTTATAAACCACACATAAGATAAACCCATAAAGATAAACACGTAATAATAATGCAACATGTAATTGATCACACAATTGACACTTATCTTGGTAAGAATATCACCAACTACGTGCATACCTTCCACGAACCTCCCAGCCTTAGACCAGACTACTCATCACTCTCAGCAGTGGGTAACCCCCAAGCTGGGATTAAACTCCACCCAGCTAAAGGGGTTCCTAGCCAGGATGATGTATCATAGACAATAGGAAATACTCCTCTATAGGTGCCAACTCAAACTAAAATCTTGCAGTCCCTTATTCCCCACATGCATGCCCCACCCCAAGAAGTGTGCCCCTTCTTTTCTCAACAGTTCTTCGACTGCCCCACTTCCTTTCCAGGATTCAACAATAGGCCGTACAGGAAGTCTCAGAGCCCTGTAGCTACAATTTATCACCTTTCAAAATCAATTCCGAACAATTCTCTCACCTTGAGAGAATGCTCATGGGCCTGACAACGTACCTCTTCAATATCCCACGGGCTTGACAACACGCTTCTTCAGTCGATCTCCCAAGCTAACCAGGTACACAAACATGTATGGGGATGGATACAAGTTCAGGTACAGTGACAAGAAGGTACAGAGGAAAACTAACAGAGTGAGTGAATGCTCATGCAATTATTGAATGGATGAATGATGGGAAAATGAACTAAGTCCAAACTATATGTATGCATGTCCCCAACTTGATAGTTGTCATTTTGGGAGCTACTTTGGCCCACTTGTCCCCATCCTTAGAACTTAGGATAAAATCATTTTCCATACTTTATGATTTAAGGAATATTAATATAATATTCATTTTTGGCTTAAGCTCCCTAGATTATCCCATTTTCCTTAACTTTTAGCCCCCCCCTTTCCCTCACTAGTGGAATTTAGTCCCCCATACTCTTTTATCGTGGTTGGTCTGCTTGCATCGATGTATTTTATATCAATGATGAGACATATACAAAATTAATCTCAATGGCCTTTAACATCTAGGCTCTCCATCCTAATCATCACAACACTGGGTCACCAACCTATAAAACACAACATATACAAAAATACTCCCTAGCCTTAAAATTGCATGCACTTAAGTTGTTTCGTGCGGTATCCTAGAATGTGCACACTTCATCATTTTATTGTGCAGTACATGTGTGCACTATACCATGGAAGGTGCATACAAAAATGATGTCAAACAACTCACCAACTTACGTACATTTGTATCTACATTTACAATTGGATTCAGCCTAGGGGTATTACAATCCCCTACCCTTATTTACACACTGTCCTTAGTCCATTATGTACACATATGCAACAAAATTTTCAAAAATCCTCAAAAATATGTGAGTATTCTATCCACAATGCATCCTCATCCTGCCAATTAGCGTCCTCAGGACCATACCAAGTCCATTGGACCTTTACAATCCCTATGGCTCGATTCCAGAGTTGTTTTATTTTTCAGTCCATGATGCATACCGGATGCACTTGGAAAGCGCCTTCTTGCTCCACATGAATCACATTCCAATCAATAACATGATGAGCATCAGGTATATATTTCTTGAGCAATGATGCATGGAATAGATTATGAACAAAAATAGATGCAGGAAATGCAATTATATAAGCTACTGGACCAATCTTCTCTAGGACTTCAAATGATCGACAATAGCGAGCTACCAACTTTGAACAATTTCCCAACTTCAGGGAACTTCTGTTGGCCTTCACTTTCAATAATACATGGTCTCCCACTTTAATTTTCCTATGAGTTCTTCCCTTATAAACATAGCTTTTCTGCCTGTCTTGGGCAGCCTTTAAATTTTGTTTTATTTTCAACATTTGCTTCTCTATTTCCTTGAGTAAATATGGCCCAACCACTGCTCTATCTGCTGGGTTGTCCTAGCTTATCGCTGTGTTGCACATTTTGCCATAAAGTTCTTCAAATGGGCTCATCTTTAGAGATGTTTGGTACCCATTGTTATAAGAAAACTCTACTAAGTGTAGGTAATCTTCCCATTTTGATGGTTTATCCATCACATACATCCTCAACATATACTCAATCACTTGATTCACCCTCTCTATTTGTCCATCTGATTCTAGATGATAAGTTGTACTAAAATTCAAATTTGTTCCAAATCCATTAAATAATCCCTTCCAAAAATCTGAGGTAAATTTTGGATCTCTGTTAAACACAATTGTCTTGAGTATTCCATGTAATTGAGCAATTTCTCTCATATAAATTTCATCAATGTTGTATGCCTTGTGAGTGATATTAACTGGAATCATATAGGCAAATTTAGTAATTTTATCCACCACTACCATGATAGAATCATGTTGCTTATTTGTTTTGGGAAATTTGGTGATGAAATCCATTGTACAACTTCCTATTTCCACTCAAGAATGGGTAATGGTTGTAGAAAAATAGTTGGGTGTCTATGCTCAACCTTTAGCTTTTGACATTCCAAACAATTGGCAATGAAATCAACAACTTCCTTCTTCATTCCCCACCAATAATATTGGCTCTTGACAACTGCAATAGTTTTTTGATAACTTGGGTTCCCAACATAAGGTACATTATGCATTTCTCTCAATATCAGATTTTTCAATTCATGGGAATTTGGTACATAAATTCTACCCCTATACTTCATAATTTCATCAATATCTAGCTTATATTCTTCAATTTTCTGCTGCAAATTACCTTGCTGTAATTTTTCCACTAATTCATTGTATTGCAAATCTAATTTTGCAGCCTCTACAGTTTTGTATTTCAAATTTGATTGGTACATGCTAATGGCTGTAACATGCAATTCATGCACTCTTCTGTTGAGTGCATCAACCACTTTGTTCTCTTTCCCCTTGATATATTTTATATCAAATTCATATTCACTGAGAAATTCTAACCATCTTCTTTTCCTAACATTTAGAGTTGGTTGATCAAATAAATATTTCAGACCATTATGGTATATCCTCAACTCAAACCTTTTCCCCATGAGGGAGTGTCTCCATTTCCTCAAGGCATGCACTATGGCTTCCAACTCCAAATCATGAGTGGAATAGTGTCTTTCATGCTCCTTCAACTGCCTTGATTCATAACATATAGCAAACCCATTTTGACCGAGGACTCCACCAAGTCATTCCTTACATGCATATGTGCATACAATTAAGTCTTCATTTGGGTCTGCAATCCTTAGTATTGGAGAACTTGTTAATAATTGTTTCAAGTGTTGGAAACTCTTTTCATAATCAAATGTCCACTGAAACTTCACACCCTTCTTTTTCAAGGAAGTGATTTCGTGTGAAATCTTTGAGAATCCTTCAATAAATCTCCTATAGTAGCCTGCAAGGCCCATGAATGATCTGACCTTTGTCACATTCTTTGGCACTGATCATTCCCTAATGGCTTTTATCTTCTCAGGATCCACTTTTATCCCATCCTCTAAAGTGATATGTCTCAAATAATGAATTTGCTTCTGATAAAATGAGCACTTGCTCAATTTGGCATACAATTGATGCTCCATTAATACTTTTAATACCATCCTCAAGTGTTGTTCATGATGTTCCTCTAATTTAGAATATATAAGAATGTCATCTAAAAATACAATGACAAACTTATCTAAGTATTCTCTAAAAATACCATTCATTAAACACATGAAGACAACTGGTGCATTTGATAATCCAAAGGGCACCACTATGAACTCATAATGACCATACCTTGTTCTGAAAGTAGTTTTGCTGATGTATTCTTCTTTAATTCTTACTTGATGATAACCATACCTAAGATCAATCTTGGAGGATATTTTTGCATCTTTCAGATGATCAAAGAGGTCATCAGGCCTTGGCAAATGATATTTATTCTTCACAGTTACCTTTTTCAACTACCTAAAGTCAATGCAAAGTCTTGATGTACCATCCTTTTTCTTCACAAAAAAAACTGGGGCACCCCAAGGTGACACACTTGGGCATATATACCCCTTCTTCAGAAGCTCTTCTAGTTTCATTTACAATTCCTTCAATTCTTGTGTACTCATCCTATATGGAGTCTTGGATACTGGAGCTTCTTCAGGCATTAAATCAATGGAGAAATCAATGTCTCTTTTAGGGGGTAATCTTGGTATTTCCTTAGAGACATATTCAAACTCTTTTAGGACTACATAATCTTCAATATTTGACACCTTATGTTTAGGTGTCTCTTCCATATGTGCTGCAAATATTTGACACCCTTTTCTGCAACATTTATTTAGCTGCAATGCTGAAATTTCTCTGATGGTTACTTCCCTAGGAATTCCCTTCACTTTCCTTAGGCTCCCTTCCTCATTAGAGAAAGTAAATGCCTTGTTATGACAGTCTAGAATAACATGATGTTGGTCCAACCAATCCATCCCAGTTAGAAAGTTATAGGAACCTAAGGGCAAGATTTTCAAATCTGCCCTGGTGTTCAATCCATTCATGTCCATAAGACATGACTTAACCATCTCATTAACTTTTCTTTTGGATCTGGTAGCCAGCTGCACCAACCAAGATTTTCCATGCTTGCTTCTTGGAAAATGCAAACTTTCCACCATCTTAGCATCTATATAACTATGACTAGCTCTTGAATCAATTAAAATGACAATGGTTTGGTTGTTGATATTACCCTCCACTTCAATCATATGTGACTGATACTCTGCTTGCTTGTTGTCCAGGTCTGCATAGATCTTTGGTATATTTCTGTCCATGTCCTCCACTATTTCATCTTGTTGTACATTATGAAAAATCCTTACTTTTTCACATCTGTGAGGAAAATCTCTGAACATATGATCTCCTTTACAACCCCAACATTGAATAGGTGGATGCCTTGGTCTTTTACCCCCTATATCAATCATTATGGGTTCTCTAGAAGTTGGTTGTCCCTGAGGATTATTTCTGAAGAATGGTAGCTTAGTTCCCTTCTTCCTCTAATCCATCTTGAATTTATTTTTGTCTTCCCAAGCTTTTTGGAAAGTTGGCCCTGATTTTTTCTGATCATATAGGTATTTAGCTCGCCTTATGGTCTCCTCCAATGTTTTTGGATCATCAAATTGTATTTTGTCATTGATGAATGATGGAAATCCACTCAAATACCTCTGAATCTAAATTGTCTCATCCTTGATGAAAGAAACATACTTCAACAGTTCTAAAAACCTTCTTTCATATTCATCTATGGTCATACTCCCAAGCTTGATTTCAAAGAACTCTTTCATTTTCATTTCATAGTATCTCTTAGTCAAGTATTTATTTTCAAAATACTTCTTGAGTTCCCTCCAAGTAACACTTTTCTCTTTAATGTGCTGCACCTGCACAAGTTGATCCCACCACATGGATGCATTTCCCTTGAGTTGATAACTGAAAATTCTTCCTTCAGCGTGAGATGGATAATTATGCAATTGAAAATAATTTCTCATTCCTCAAAACCATGTCTTTTCATATTCATCCTTCTTATGCTCACCATCAAATGTAGGAGGTTTGATTTTGTTCATTTCTCCTCGTAGCTCATCCACCCCAGAAATCTTATGCTTCTTGAGAGGGGATGGAATTGAGCTGTTGTATGCCCTCTTATTGGAATTCCTTGAGGAGTGATGGTGATGTCTGCTAACACTTCTTGTTCTTCTTTTCTCATCAGGAGACCTGTGACTTCCTGATTTTCTTGAGCGACATTCCTTATCCAATTTCTTTTCTATTATGTTAAAGCTCTGCATTAACTTCATGTTGAAGTACTCCTGCTGCTCCTTGGATCTCATAATATTTTCATTATCAACTTTATGGCTTTGGACATCCGTCTGCAAAATTTTAATGGTCTCTACCATATTCATGTTTTCATCCCTTCCTTCTCCATGTCCATTGGAGTTTGTTCCTTCAATGCCCAAATGGGCATCCATCCATCTGATATCATATCATTGGTTGTAAGCCCCCTGTGCATATTCCATTCCTCTAGAATCTGTTTTGATCCCGATCTGATCTAGTTGTTGTTAGCTCTGCAAAATGTGCAGCCAAAAAAACTTTGTCAGGTTAATTGACTAAACAATTTCACGAAAAATATGAATCATTCTGGTTCAATAATATATGAGAAATATTTTTTCTGATTTCTTGAAAATTTGAATTCTTAGATCAATTTTTTGGGTGAATATTTATATTCTACGGTCCAACACCTTTCCAACGCCTACTCCCATGCTCAATTCCGATTCTTGAGTAGAAAGTTATGGTTATTTGAAAATTGCCCATTAGTTTTTCTGTTCACACTTTAACTTGGCGCAAATCTGCATTGTAATTATGCATTTTTGCACCTACTCCATTGGCATTTTCATAGGATCTCAATTGAGATTCTTCATATACATATTTTGGACAGTTTTTCCAAGTTTCACCTCTTTCTGGGTTTTGGGTTGCTAGTTACAACCTGCTGAAGTTTTAGGCCAATTTGTGTTTTTGGTTTGGAATGCTACATGTACTTTCTTTAACATCTTAAACATTTTAAACATGCCCATAAATTTAATTCAGCTCTATGAATGTCTTCTATAGTTCAATGGATATCCATTGACTGCTCCTGCACCTCAATCTGATTCCAGAGCAAAAAGTTATGGCTCTTCAAAGTTAGTTGGGTCTTAAAATTTACCCTCCATTGTTTGTCCTCTAACTTTCTCATAAAAGTTTCGTTTGATGAACGGTTTGCACCATTAGAAAGCTCTCTCCGGGATATTTTATTTGAGATGCAAATACATAGTGTACCTTGGTACACTCTTTCCTCGTGGTTTTTGAGTAGCTAAAAATGTTGTTAAGGGCCTAAAAAACATGCTGCAAAAATATGACGTTCAAACAATATAAAATGTCGTGAAAATTCGTTGGTCTTCTACCGTTATTCACCATCCAAACGACTTCACACGCACAAATTTTAACCTGTACACCCATATATAGCATGAAAAACAACACCACAAGGTAATTCATGCTTCGCGCATCTATATCTATCGTGCATCACTTCTTTGTCGCACCAATAACTGGTGCACACTACTTTTGTGTCACGCACCAATATCCACTGCTCACAATTTTGGTTCTTGCACTAATACTTGTTGCGCACAATTTTTTTTTGTGAAGTGTGCCATTTTTGTTTCGCGCACTACTATTTCACACAGATTTTACTCTACGTGCTGCACTATCTGAAAGTTTAGTACGCCCCCACCGCGCAACAATACTCTGCGCACACCATTAACTAAACTATCGCGTGACAACATATACACACATTGCACACACACCAACAAAATTCCTTCGCACTCTACCAATACTGCACTTACCACATACGCCATTATTATGCGTGTGCACACCGTGCATGCCTTATTATGTGTATGTACACCGTGCGCTAGTATTACACATGCGTCACTCAATCTACACCGCACGATGCTAAATTTAGCGCACACACTCGCATGCCAATATTTTTCCGTGCAGTGCCAAATTTTAGTGCACACACCTGCACACCAATATTTTTCCATGCAACAACAAATTTTAGCGTGCACACTAGCACGCCAATATTTTTCCGCGCGATGTCAAATTTTAGCATGCTTACCCGCACACCAATTTTTTCCGTGCAGTGACAAATTTTACCGTGTGTACCCACACGCCAATATCTTTCCACATATCACAAGCTTTTCACTATGCATCATGCATTTTTAGTGCGCAGATTCATTTTTATGTGCATCAATTCCTCGTGAATTCTGCTGCAGAAATTGAGGCTTTTTCTTAACTTTCTCCCAATTTTTACCATAGACATTCTGCAACTATGAAATTTGTTCAATTTCACCCCGATAACACCAATTCAAACTCTGCAACAACAAATCAATGTGGGTTGACATTTCTAGAACAATTTTTTTGCAAACTCAATTCATAGATTGAGAATTTTAATTACTAATCTCGCTCCATCTGTCATAGCTTCACTGTAACTTCAATTTCGATCAATTCCAGGTCTGAATTGGCTAGAACATATATTAAATCAATAATATCTCACCACTTGGTCGAATTTCTCAATTTTCCCATAAATGTAACAACATAAATTGAGACATTTTCCAAATTCCACGCAATTGTTGTTACTTTTTACTATGAACACTCTGTAACTTGAGATTTGGCCACTTCGAAATCAATCCTCTGTAAAATTTTGCCTCAACTCAACTTCCTCGGCCCATCCAGGCTTAGTGTTGAAAACTAAATCTATGATACCATATTGTAACATCCCCAACCACCTAGGTCGGGCCATGCTACTCTAGAATACGCTTTCATTCTCTGCTCAACATATTGTAACATACCCAACATCCAACTAAGCTATGCCAGATAAATTTTTTGAACTGCATGCAATTAAAACATATACACATAGAACTCTTGTAGAACTTTATATATAAAATGTAAACAGACAAATACATTCTGTAAATGCACACATTCATACTGAAATAACAGTAAAAATATACATGCAATACGAGTAAATATAAAGACAGTTATAAACCACACATAGGATAAACGCATAAAAATAAACACGTAAATAATAATGCAACATGTAATTTATCACATAATTGAAACTTATCTTGCTAATAATATCACCAATTGTGTGAAGACCTTCTACAAACCTCCCAGCCTTAGAACACATTGCTCATCACTCTCAACAGTGGGTCACCCTCAATTTGGGACTAAACTCCACATGGGTAAAGGGATTCCTAACCAGGATGATGTATCATAGAGAACATGAAAGACTTCATCATAGGGGCCAACTAAAACTAACAGCCTACAGTCCCTCATTCCCCACATGCCTGCCCCACCCCAGGAAGTGTGCCCCTTCTCTGCTCAACAGTCCCTCGACTGGCCCACTTCCTTTTCGGGATTCAACAACAAGTCGGATAGGAAGTCTCAGAGCCATGTAGCTGGATTTTAGCACCTTCGTAAATCGATTCCCGACAATTCTCTCACCTTGATAGATTTCTCACAGGCCTGACAACCCGCCTCTTCAATATCCCATGGGCTTGACAACCCGCCTCTTCAATATCCCACGGGCCTAACAACCCGCTTCTTCAATCTATCTCCCAAGCTAACTAGGTACACAAACATGTATGGGTACAGATACAAGTTCAGGTACTGTGACAGGAAGGTACGGAGGACAACTAATTGAGTGAGTGAATGCTCATGGAATGATTGACTGGATGACTGAATGATGGGAAAATGAACTAAGTCCAAACTATATGCATGCATGTTCCCAACTTGACACTTGTCATGTTGGGAGGTACTTTGGCCCACTTGTCCCCATCCTTAGACCTTAGGATAAAATAATTTTCCATACTTTATGATTTAAGGAATATTAATATAATATTCCTTTTTGGTTTTATCTCCCTAGCTTAGCCCCTTTTCCTTAACTTTTAGCCCCCCCTTTCCCTAACTAGTGGAGTTTAGTCCCCCATACTCTTTTATCGTGGTTGGTCTGCGCACAACGATGTATTTATATTAATGATGAGATATATACAAAAATAGGCTCAATGGCCTTTAACATGTAGTCTCTCCAACCTAATCATTACAAAAATGGCTCACCAGCCTATAAAACACATCATATACAAAAAGGATCCCTGGCCTCAAAATCATGCGCACTTAAATTGTTGTGTGTGGTATCCTAGAATGTGCACACTTCATCATTTTATTGCGCAATACATGCACGCGCTATACGATGGAAGGTGCATAAAAAAATGATGTCAAATAACTCATCAACTTACGTACATTTGTATTTACATTTACATTTGGGTTCGGCCTAGGGTTATTGAAACTACGGCCAATTCTTTCTCCAGCCTATCTGCACGGTGTTTTTCATCTTTGGTCTTGAGCTTGGCCTAATCGAGTACAAATTCCATCACATCCCGACTGTACTTTGTCTGCTGAAATTCTGCTGTGTCTGTGTGTGCACGCAACTGTACCTCCTACACGACGCTGACTTGTAGTGTATACAAGGTCTTGGTTGGTATCTGTGTCATTACCAACTATATTTGGGGCAAATTCTTCAAGGGTGTCTTCCCTATGATTTCATCCATGAGAAACATGTTGGGTGTGATGTGAAATGTTGAGCTCGGATGTGCTATCATATGGATTCTATCTTGCTCACTCGATCCAACCTCGGCTCCTATCTATGATGCTACTAAAACTGATTTGATTCCTCTGCTGACCCTTTGTGTTTATCTAATTTGCTCAAGGATTTGTCTCATTTCTGCCAGCTCATCCTTCATTATATTTCTTTGGTGTTGAGCTTCATCAAATTCCTCCGTTGTACAGTCTTGGACCATCTAGTCTATCAAGTCCACGTCATATTCTATGATCGTGCATTTTGGTGGTGTTCTGTGCACCTTAGATTTCTTGCACGCACCCCCCATTTGTATGACTAACCTATTGGTTTGGAGTTTATTCTACTGAGTAGCACTCGATGTGATTCTGTGTGCTGTCTCATTCTGTTTCTCCTATTCCTGTGGTGCATGGGTGTTTTTCTTCTTCCCCGCCTGGGTGCCTTTCTTGGACACAACTCCTTTCTTCTATTGTGTATGGGTTTGACTTGTCCTTGGATTCTTAGGCACCATTATCTTTTTTGAATGTGTTTGTTCCTACCCTCCCTTTGCCTCCATATCTACATGAATCTCTTGATTCAGGACTGAAATCCTCCAGTCCTCGTTCCAATCCTTGATGGCCATCTCTATGTCCTCTTCCTTGATGAAGTAGCACAGATGTAGCCATTAATTGTGGGGATCCTTTTGCGTTTGGATCCATGTTGCATGTCTAGTTTCTTTGAAGTTTTCTATGCCATGATACTGGGTGACCACTTCTGGAGTAACCTGCCAAGTGTTGGCGATGCCCTCCTATAGGTCGTTATGATATCCTTCAAATATGGTTGAATTCGACTTTCTTTTTTTGGGGTCTGAAGTGCACCCCAACGATAGGTATCATGCTGTGTGGCAAGGTTTGGGTTTTATGAAAAAGAATGAATACTTATGCTCCTTCCATCCGATCAAGACGATCATGATGATTATCTATGAATAGTGAAATTTTGTCCCTAGATCTTGTGCATCCTTGTAGTCTTCTAGGAACAAATTCAACAAATACGAGGCCCAACTGAGTGTCGTAGTCTCCGCACACTGTGCTGCAACTGCAACAACCTCAGAAGGGACTTTCTCCTTGCAACATTTCCTAAGTAATTTGCATGCCATAATTTTTGTGGCCATTCTTGTAGTTGTGTCACTAATACACTTGATTGTGATTCTGCGCGACCCCATTTCAATACCGTACTTCTTCTTCATTTCCTTGGCCAGTGCCTTCTCCTTCGTCTTTTCCTCAAGGAACTGCATTGGTGCCTCCCCCGATGAATACAACCCTGTGATGTATGCAATGAGATCTATGTCTATTAAGAGGATATTTTCTAGCCACAAGTATCCTCCATGGGTTACTTCCATCAACTGCTTGACGCAGTTGTTTGTGTGTTTTCCCCTCCCAAAGTGTGGGATGTTTAGTAGGCCTAGAATCCCGGTTTTGGCCAGTCTGAATGCCGACTGACTTGCTTGGTTTATTGGTTCACCAAAGGGTCCTATACCCAAAGTCTCTAGATAGATTTTCTTGGAAAACTTTGGAAACTTGTCTGTGTTTGTCACATCATGGTATGAGTATCGCAATTTCTCCATGTGGCCTAACATATTACCTACGATACATACTCCTTATGGAATTCATGGAAATACAATGCTTGTGGTAGCCTACTTGTGCAGTGATCTTAGTATTGGTTGTTTTCACTTCTATTGTGGTGTCTAAATCAAGGTTCCAACGTCCATTGTTCTCTCTTCTGCATACTCATCTGCCCGGTCGATGATATCTTCCACTGTTCCATCCTCTGGCTATTCTGGCATGGTTGTGTGTAACCTTTTTTGCGTAGTCATTTCTACCTGGTTCAAGGTCATCCCATTAACTTTTGGGGATTCTTCAGGGTTTTCAGGGTGCGAATGGTTTCCTGCGTCCTCATCCTGTTGGCCCTTTCCCCCTTCTGGCACATTGATGTCCATGCCCACTGGTGTTGTCTACTGGGTTTCCTCCATGATAGGTGTGGGGATTCCTGGTGTCATATCAGACAACGATATTTCTTCCACATTGACAACATCTAGAGGTTGAGATGGTTGTTGTTCGCTTCCTTGTGGTTTTGGTGGTGGTCTAACATTGTTGCGAGGTCGTCTGCAAGTCTGGTTCGACACTCCCATTTTGGGTGGTGCCATGGTAGTAAAATTACTTTCCATCGAGCTTATTGGCCTCTATGACCTCTACAAGCTTATCTCTTTGCTATATATATTCTACCGCTCTATGATTTTATCAATTTCATAATAACCCTTTCAATCCTGATATGCTTCTAGTATATAGAAACTGGGTGAAACTTCTTGGAGACATTACCCACCATGCGTTTTGATTGAACCATTGTTTCTAGAATAGTTTCCATGTATTTCCCTTGGCATAACCAGTTGGTGATATTAGTGTGGCATCCTGTCAACTGTTTCTGTCATTTAAGTTTGTTAACCGTCATCCATTGGCGCTTTATTTTCCATACCTGCCATTCTCGATGTTTACTCTTTTTAGTGACCGTTGGTATTTTCTACGTTGTGTTAGCATTTCCGAGTGCACGTACATAATTCTCTTTTTTGCATGCTACACCTTTGTTTCTGTCCTTTGATGTTCGATGCGCTAACCCCCCCCCCCCTTTTTTTTAAGTACTAGGAGGTTGACTGTCCCTATAGAACTTTAGTAGAGTCCCATTAATCATCCCTCTGAGTTATGTTCCTCCAAAATCTTTCAATTGTACAGCTCCCCCATCTATGACATTCTTTATTTCATATGGTCCTAACCAATGCATTCTGAGTTTTCCTGGGTGCAGAAGGGATTTACTGTCATACACCAAGAATAAGTCTCCTTCCTTGAATTATTTCCTCCTGATATGTCTGTCATGCCAATATTTGTCCCTTGTTTTCTTTACTTGGTAAAACCCTACTAGAATCCTGTCTTCCTCCATGATCATTAGTTGATTTAGCCTTTCTTGTACTGCGCCCCATTCTATCATGTTTGTAATTGATGCTATGTGCAAAATAGGTACCAAAAATTCTAATGGAACCACTACTTCTTGTCCATACACCAATATGAATGGTGTGTGTCCTATCAAGGTTTTTCATGTGGTCCTGTATGGCCACAATACTGCTAGTATATTTAGGTCCCAATCATGCCTATTAACATTGCAGATCTTCATAAGTGCATTTTCAAGGATTTTGTTAAATGCTTCCACTGTTCCATTTGCTTGAGGGTGATATGGTGTACTCTTTTGATGATGAACTTCAAACTCCTCAGTCATAACCTTAATAGTACTGTTAATGAAATGGGTGCCTTGGTCACTCATCAAAATCCTCAGGCAACCAAATCTAGTGATCGCTTGCTCAAATAGGAAGTGTGTTTTGATCTCTGCGCTGCAATCTTTTACTGGTGCTGCTTCTGGCCATCTTGTTAAGTATTCTATCGCAGTGATAATGTACCTCGATCCTGACCTTTTTGTTGGTGGGTTAATTGGTCCCACAAAATCTATTGCCCATTTTTAAAATACCTGAAAGGTTACTTGTGGTTTGAGGGGCATATCATCCCTTCTATTCGGTTTACCAACCCTCTGACATACATCACATTTCTAGTAGTAGTCCTTTGAGTCTTTGTGAATGGTTGGCCACCATAGTCCTGCACGCAATATCTTCTGCACGATATCTTTTCCTGCATATTGTCCTCTTGCTATTCCCTCATGGGATTCTGCTAAAATCCTTGGTCTTTCATGCTCTAGCTCACATCTTCTCAAGATGCTATCTGCACCCATTTTGTATAAGTGTCTTGCGAACAATTGATAGTCTGCAACCCTAACTACTAGGTTTTTCTTCTGCACAATGTTGAATTTCTGTGGTGCAACCCCTGTACTCAAGTACTTGGTGATTTCCACAAAGTATTCATCGGCTATCTGGACTAAAAATAAATGTACGTTGGGAAAGTTATCCTCTAGACTCCTAGGTTCCTCCCCATTTTTGATCCTCGACAAGTGATCAGGTACTGCATTCAACTTTCCTAGTTTGACTATCACTTCAAAGTTGAATTCTTGGAACAACAATAACCATCTACAAATCCTCCCCCCCAACACTGTCTCATTGACGAGGTATTTGAGAGTTGAATGGTATGTGAACATCTTGAAATGTTTTCCCAATAAATAATGTCTGAACTTCTGAAGCGCATAGACCATCGCTAAGCCTTCTCTTTCTATGGTATTATAATTTTTTTCTGATTCTGACAGTTTTTTGCTAGCAAATTCTATCGGATGGTCCAATTATCCTACTCTTGGCTTCACCAGAATAGCTCCAAGTGCTATGGATGATGCATCTACATCTACATGGAATGTATTTTCCCAATCTGGGAATACTAGTATTGGTGCAGTTACCATCTTATCTTTCAGGGTGTCCAATCCAAGATGCCAATCCTCATTCTACTGAAACTTTGTGTCTTTCCTTAGAAATTTCTCCATTCGTACAGTGATCCGAGCATACCCCTTTATAAATTTCCTGTAGTATCCTGTGTGTCCCAATGTCGCTCTCAATTGGCGAACTATTTTTGGTGGTGGTATATTAACAATTTTTGCAATCTTGGCAGGATATACTAGCAAGCCTTTCTTTCATACTATATGGTACAATATTTTTCCAAAAGGTATTTTGAATATGCACTTCTTGATATTTAACTTTATCTGACACTGTCTACATCTTTCTAACATCAGCCGAAAAACCTCTACATGGTATTTCAACAGAATATATACTATCCAATCATCCAGATATACCTGTAGGAACTGATGGATAAATTCTTTAAATGCAACTATGACTACTATGGAAAATATTGTTGGTGCATTCTTCAATCCAAATGGCATGATTGTATACTAGTAGGATCCCCATTATGTGGAAAAAGTTGTCTTGTATCGGTCTTCTGGTGATATATTGATTTGATGGTATCCTGAGAATCCATCGATGAATGAATAAGATTCTTGTCCTCCTACATTATCCAACACTTCATCTACGAAGGGAGTAGGGAACGGGTCATGTAGGAACGCATCGTACAACTTCCTCAAGTCAACACATATTATTATCCCCCATTGTTTCTTTTCCTCAACTACCATTGGTCTTATCCATTTTGATTCCTCTATTGGTTCTATGATTCCATCTTCTAACATCCAATCGATTTCATATTTGACTTTTTTCTTATATATGGGATTCAGTCTATATGGTCACTATCTTATTGGTCTTGCCTCATCTCTGAGTGGTATTGTTATTGGATAAATTGGTGAATGTGGACATAAAATGATCTCCCTAGATCCACCTAGATCTAGAACAAAATGAGACAGGACATGGTGCTTTCCCTAAGCTTAATCATTGTATCTAATATTAGATAAGATATGAAAGACATACCTTTGAATATCGCTTCCTTGTGTCTTTGTTGTCCTTGCTTCGCTTCGGTGCTCTCGTGTTATTGATCTTGCAATGAAACACAAACCAACCAAAGTGAAACAAACAATAGTATGTTCAATGAAAGCTTATACATGTGATCAAGGAATCATGTAATAAAATGAGAATGCTTTCATGGGAAAGAAACATGCCACTGTATTATATACTGTGGAAGAAAGATACAACCAGATGCCTTGATGTTGTCAGGTTACTTCCAACAGTTCCTTGCTTCCCACACACTTCTTGCTCCAATGGATTCTGAGACTGTGTATCTGATAGCTACTCACAATCTATCTTGACAAAGAAAATCTCAAAGCCACTATAACCAAGCTAACAATCTCAAGCCAAAACAACTAATCTTAATCCAACTAAATTTCTCCATGAGAGCTCCTCTCCTTTTATAATTTGAAGAGGATAAGGTGAGGAGGTTAGGACGATCCCACTAAATCATGAAAGCAGGTAAGATCCAAACCTTTTGGAAGCCACCTTACTATAAAAGCTTCTCCTTCTAGAAGCATCACGAAAATCCCTGTTTTTTCCATGTACGAAAGTCGTCGCACACTGGCCATAGAGCAACCTGCGGAAAATCTACAACCTAGCTATAGTGAAACCTACAACAATCAAGCATTTACGCACCCTATCTATAGATAATCCTACAAAAATCCTCTTTAATAGGGCTTTTACAAAGTAAAATGCAACTTCTTCTCTTGGGGAAAGTTCTTCTCCCTTCTTTCTTCAAGAATTCATGACCCTTCTGAAGGAAACAAATAGGTTTACATCATTAACGGTCATAAGGGTGATGAAAATAATGTGTAACAAGTATCTTCATTTCACCTAGATCTCTTGCTATGCCTTTCATTTATGTGAATGTTGTTGGGAACATGTCACTGTACTCACTCAATAACTCTATTATTCTTTCCATTGTTTTCTCATCCCAATAGTCTCCAATGCCGACCATTTTAGGATTCTCAACTGTCCTAATGTTGACTTTCTTCAACTTGATCGGTGCAACAATTAATTATGATTCCATAGGTGGACCTTCCACTTCTCTCTCACCTTCAACTTCCTCATTCTAAATATTGCGTGGGTCATCTTCATCTGGTGCTTCTCCCTGCACGTGGTAGCATGTTAGTAGTTCTTTTACTGTTTGTCTGTTTTTCTATTGTTCTTCTGTCATGAGTTCAACTTTTGGTTCCTTAATGAATATCACCCCTCTGATTTTTTTAATTGTTGCGTATATGTTGGGGTTCTCATACTCAAATGAGAAATTTACTGTAAATTGTTGGATTACTAAGAGGAGGGGTGAATTAGTAATAGCGTAATTATAATCCTTTTTCTTCAAATTTTATATTAATGTAGAATTATTATCCAATAATGAGCAGTAAGAAACAAACAATCACACACATACATAGTACACCAATGTTTTACGTGGAAACCCAAATCAGGAGAAAACCACAGAATGCTTTTTATTATATGTCTTGAAGAATTACATTCATTGGAAGCAACAACTTTCTTTGTTTTCCAGCTACAACTGGAAGGAGGCTCCAAACCCCTAGTTTCCCAGGCTACAACCTGAGGGAAGCTCCAACTCCTCAATTCTCTGGATACAACCAGAAGGAGTCTACCACCCCCTATTTTATTCGGCTACAACCGTAAGGTGGCAACAACCACCTATTTTCTCCAGCTACAACCGTAAGGTGGCAACAACCACCTGTCCTTGCCCCATCCTGCCACCTTGAAGTAGAAGTAGAATGATGGAACCACTATCACACTATCATTGTGAGATATACTACTGTAAACCTGTACCAATAGATCTGAACCATGCGTCAACCATGAATCAACCTGTGCCTCAATCTGTAATCAACCTGTACCATAAACAAGTGCATCAACCATGCACCAACCTATACCAAACAACCTGTAATCAACCTGTACCATAAAAAAGTTCTTTGAACCATGTACCAAGTATGTACCAATCATGTGTCAACTACTCATCAACTATTACTCATCGATATGTACCAACATCATCGACTATACACCTCATGTATGTGCCAACTCATCAACTACTTGTCTAAACCATGTACTCAACATGTACCTCAACCAAAGCCCTCATCAATTTCATCATCCAAATCTGATTTGTAGCTCTGTAATATACCTGGTGTATATGATCACATTCCTGCAAACCTTCCTTAACTTTAACAACAAGAG
>SNQJ01S0028946.1:309562-321001 GCA_010110895.2 Picea sitchensis
TACCCCATGCGCATTTTGAATCCGGTACTTAGGGTAAGTGGGTTTTTAACCCACTCCTTTGCATTCTAAAGCACCTTACAAGAAATGTCACTAACATTAGGCTCCATGGGGCATAGAGTCGTCCCTGTGATGCTCTAAGGACTCTTTTGCAGATTCAGTGCCTTGCTGTTGGGATATTGAGTTATTTATTAAGCCGAAAATAAAACAATATTTACAAAAACAAAAGAGCCGACAGTGGCTCACAAAAAACATTTTTTCAAGAAATGCCCATTTATTGGGCCATTAAAAAATTCTTTGCCTTCCAAATCCTGCAACCCGTAAGTGTTGTTTGAAAATACTTCAGAGATCTTGAAAGGCCCAAACCAGAGGGCATTAAACTTATTGTGCTTGCCCTTTTCCTGCCTGGGTGCATCCCATTTGAGCACCAAATCACCCAGATCGAATTCTTTCTTTTTTCTCTTCCTGTCAAAGGCCTGCTTGATCTTCTGTTGATGATAATAGGCCTTGTTCATGACCTGCTCTCTGATCTGCTGCACTTCCACTATCTAATGAATTCTTCTGATCATATGATCTGGTTCTCCCTCATAGTCTTGAAAGAACTTTGCCACAGGTAGGGCGAGCTGAGTAGGGAAAATCACCTCTGCTCGGTAGACAAGTTGGAAAGGTGAGATGCCCAGGGACTTCTTGGTTGTCACTCGGTCAACCCATAGAGAAAATTTGAGCTTCGAATCCCAGGCCCTTTTATTGTCCTCCAGTAGCTTCTTGATGAGCTTGATCATAATTTTATTGGAGGACTTTGCCAGTCCATTTCCTTGAGGATAATAAGGAGTAGAGTGAATCAGCGAAATCTCAAACTATTCACAGAACTTGACCAAAGGCTCAGACTGAAAGGGGGAGGAATTATCAGTGAAAATTCTACTGGGGCAACCAAACCTGGCTACAATATCTTCCAGGAAGCTGATAATCACTTTGTGAGAAGTGCTTTTGGTGGGGACAACTTCTATCCATTTAGTGAAATAATCTGTCGCAGTCAGCATCCATCTGTGCTGGCCACTTGAGGGAGGATGAATTTCTCCGATGAAGTCCAATCCCCACTACTGAAAGGGTGCCAAAAGTACTACATGCTTTAATGGTAGAGATTTGAGCTGTTGCTTTCCTGAGAACTTTTGGCATTTGATGCAAGCTCTGATTTCTCTACAGACATCAGGGAATAAAGTGGGCTAGTAGTATCCATCCTGGAGGATCTTGTGGGCTGTGGTCTTCCAGAAATGATGACCTCCGCAAAGGCCACTATGAAAATCAAACGTAACCTTATGGGCCTCCTGTGGGTCCAGGCATCTCAGAAATACCCCTAGAGGGTCTTTCCAGTAGAAGGTTTGGTCAATGAGACAATACTTGACCACCTTGAGCTTTAGAGCCCTCACTTTTCTTTTTCCCATTCCATCGGGGGGTTTCAACTCCTGTAGGAAATATAGAACGTCACGATACCAGGCACATTCTGCTAGTAGTAAGGTGCCCTGGGAATGCTTGTTGGATGGCTCAACTTGCTCATTGATAAACCTAATCCCCAAGGTTTTGCAATTGGATTCGGCCAACAACTTTGCTAAACCCTGCCCCTTTATCAACTTGGTGGGCTTGATCTCAAGATCAAATTCTAAGATCTTGGTGATCCACTTGCCTCTTCTTCTGTCTATGTCAGGCTGTATGAGAATGTCCTTGACAGAGGCCGAAGGAACATATGCAGTGATCCTCGAGTGCAAGACATAGACTCTGAAAGCTTTGAGGGCTTTCACCAGGACATAGGCCTACTTCTCCATGATCTCGTATCGGAGTTCAACATCTCTCAACGCCTTGCTTTAGAAGGTAATAGGTTGCTCTCACCCTTGATCATTTTTCTACAATAAGACCGCCGCCACTGTATCACAGGAAGCAAAAGAAAAAAATCAGGAAATCCTTGGAATAATCAGGACTGATTAGCACAGGCGCCTCAGTCAATGCCTTTTTTATTCGTTCAAAAGATGCCCAAGGCTTAGCGGTGCACCTCACTACATTCCTCTTTCTGAGCATTGCTGTGATGTGTTTTACCAGTTCAGCAAAATTTGAGACGAATCTCCTCAGGAAGTTAATCTTTCCTAGAAATGCCTGGACCTCTTTTTTAGACTTGGGAAGTGACAGGGTTTGAATCGTATCCACTCTGCTGGGATCAATTCTTACTCCTTCCACCGATACTATATGGCCTAGCAGCTTTCCCTCCATTATAGCGAACAAGGACTTCTTGGTATTTAGGGAAAGACCAAATCTCCGGCACTTTGAGAAAACTTTCCTTAAGTGATAGCGGTGCTCTTTGTCAGACCAGGAGAAGACTGTGATGTCATCTAGGTAGATCACTACAAACTGGTCTTTTTCTCCGATGAAGGCTATATCCATGGCTCGCTGAAATGTTGCTCCTGCATTCATCAACCCAAATGGCATTTTGGCATACATGAACGTGCCCCAAGGAGTGGTGAAGGCCGTTTTTTCTCTGTCCTCAGGCATGACCGATATCTGATTATAGCCGGAAAACCCGTCGATCATAGATATCCTGGATGCACCAGTTACCCTTTGTAGTATGCATTCCATCTTAGGTAGGGGGTAATTGTCCTTCTTCGAGCTTCTATTCAGATTCCTGAAATCGACACAAAGCCTGATTTCTCCGCTTTTCTTCCTTACCGGAACCAAATTGGCCACCCATTCGAAATATCTCAAGGGGGCGATGATCTGTGCATCTATTAGTTTCTGGACTTCCTTTTCCATGACCAACAACAACATGGGATTTATCTGTCTCAGCTTCTGCCTAAATGGCCTAGCTTCTTCCTTCAACGGGATCTTATGCTCGATGACAGATGTGTCATACGTCTTGAGGTCTTCGTATGTCCATGCAAACACATCGATGAACTCTCTCAGCAGCTCCGTGTACTCGGCCCTCTATTCACTGGTCAAGCTACTTGACAATTTGACGAATCTAGGCTCCTCCTATGAACCAACGTTGCATTCGGTTGTATCGGCATCTTCATTTGAGACCTTTCCCTTTACTGGCACATCATTCCCATCGAACAATCTTTCTAAAGGGACAAGTCCTCTCGGAATGTGATTGCTGGGTAGTTGAATGATCTGATGATTAGCGATTTTATTTAAAAATTCCTCAGGACGAGGGTCACCTTCCAGGTTGGGATACTGGTCAATATGCAATGCAGAAAATTCATCAACTGATTGGAGAAACCTTTCGAGTTCCGAATCAGCCTCAAACACCTTCCAATGCTTGACATTGTCTGGCACTGAGGGCCTATATCTTATATCAACCTCATTTTTTACCATAGGCGACAGGGGAAAATGGAGCAAACTAACTGAGACAGCTAAAGAATCGACCAAAGTATTTTCTTCCCTCGGAATGAAAGAAATGTTAAAAGACAAAAATAAATTATCAATAAGGTCCCATACTTCATTCCGATAATTTCTGATCCGGGGATTATTGGCACGATAAGCATTCCTTACCTGCTGAATAATCAAATCAGCATCTCCGAATATTGCTACCTCTTTAATTTCCATTTCCTTTGCGGCCCTGATACCCAAAACAAGAGCTTCATACTCTGCCACATTGTTGGTGGCTTCGAATTCCAACTTGTATGACAGGGACATGACTTCTTGACAAGGTGATATGAAAACCACTCCAGCGCCGTCGGAGAGATGCGTCCTCGATTCCGGACCCGCCCCTCTGCTTAAAGGTAGAAAGGTGGGGGGGGTCCGGAATCACACTGCCCGTTGATCTGAGCACTTCAATTGTAGCCGTTGAAGAGGTGAACCCCCGATTCCAGACCCCCCCCCCTCCGCTTAAAGGTAGAAAGGCGAGGGGGCTCTGGAATCCTATGTGCACCGTTGATCCGGGCATGCGAATCCTAGCCGTCCAGATTTGCTGGTTACTTACCCCATGCGCATTTTGAATCTGGTACTTAGGGTAAGTGGGTTTTTAACCCACTCCTTTGCATTCTAACCCACCTTACAAGAAATGTCGCTAACATTAGGCTCCATGGGGTATAGAGTCGTCCCTGTGATGCTCTAAGGACTCTTTTGTAGATTCAGTGCCTTGCTGTTGGGCTATAGAGTTATTTATTAAGCCGAAAATAAAACAATATTTACAAAAACAAAAGAGCCGACTGTGGCTCACAAAAAACATTTTTTCAAGAAATGCCCATTTACTGGGCCATTAAAAACTTCTTTGCCTTCCAAATCCTGCAACCCATAAGTGTTGTTTGAAAATACTTCAGAGATCTTGAAAGGCCCAAACTAGAGGGCATCAAACTTACTGTGCTTTCCCTTTTCCTGCCTGGGTGCATCCCATTTGAGCACCAGATCACCCAGATCGAATTCTTTCATTTTTCTCTTCCTGTCAAAAGCCTGCTTGATCTTCTGCTGATGATAATATGCCTTGTTCATGACCTGCTCTCTGATCTGCTGCACTTCCACTATCTGATGAATTCTTCTGATCATATGATCTGGTTCTCCCTCATAGTCTTGAAAGAACTTCACCACAGGTAGGGCGATCTGAGTAGGGAAAACCGTCTCTGCTCCATAGACAAGTTGGAAAGGTGAGATTCCCAGGGACTTCTTGGTTGTCACTCAGTTAGCCCATAGAGAAAATTTGAGCTTCGAATCCTAGGCCCTTTTATTGTCCTCCAGTAGCTTCTTGATGAGCTTGATCAGACTTTTATTGGAGGACTCTGCCAGTCCGTTTCCTTGAGGATAATAAGGATTAGAGTGAATCAGCGAAATATCAAACTGTTCACAGAACTTGACCAGAGGCTTAGACCGAAAGGGGGAGGCATTATCAGTGACAATTCTGCTGGGGCAACCAAATATGGCTACAATATCTTCCAGGAAGTTGATAATCACTTTGTGATAATTGCTTCTGGTGGGGACAGCTTCTATCCATTTAGTGAAATAATCTGTCGCAGTTAGGATCCATCTGTGCTGGCCACTTGAGGGAGGATGAATTTCTCCGATGAAGTCCAATCCCCACTGCTGAAAGGGTGCCGAAACTACTACAGGATTTAATGGCAGAGATTTGAGCTGCTGCTTTCCTGAGAACTTTTGGCATTTGATGCAAGCTCTGATTTCTCTGCAGAAATCAGGGAATAAAGTGGTCTAGTAGTATCAATCCTGGAGGATCTCGTGGGCTGTGGTCTTCCAGAAATGATGACCTCCGTAAAGGCTGCTATGAAAATCAAACGTAACCTTCTGGGCCTCCTGTGGGTCCAAGCATCTCAGAAATACCCCTAGAGGGTCTTTCCAGTACAAGGTTTGGTCAATGAGACAATACCTAACCGCCTTGAGCTTTAGAGCCCTTGCTTTGATTTTTCCCATTCCATCGGGGGGCTTTAACTCCTGCAGGAAATATAGAACGTCACGATACCAGGCACATTCTACTAGCAGTAAGGCACCCTGGGAATGCTTGTTGGATGGCTCAGCTTGCTCATTGATAAAGCTAATCCCCAAGTTTTTGCAATTGGATTCAGCCAACAACTTGGCTAAACCCTGCCCCTTTATCAACTTGGTGGGCTTGATCTCCAGATCAAATTATAAGATCTTGGCGATCCACTTGCCTCTTCTTCCGTCTATGTCAGGCTGTATGGGAATGTCCTTCACAAAGGCCGAAGGAACATATGCAGTGATCCTCGAGTGCAAGACATAGACTCTGAAATCTTTGAGGGCTTTCACCAGAGCATAGGCCTATTTCTCCATGATCTTGTATTGAAGTTCAACATCTCTCAATGCGTTTCTATAGAAGGCAATAGCTTGCTCTTGCCCTTGATCATTTTTTTGCAATAAGACCGCCGCCACTGTATCACAGGAAGCAAAAGAAAAAATCAGGAAATCCTTGGAATAATCAGGACTGATTAGCATAGGTGCCTCAGTCAATGCCTTTTTTATTTGGTCAAAAGATGCCCGGGGATCAGTGGTCCACCTCACCTCGTTCCCCTTTCTGAGCATTGTTGTGATGTGTTTTACCAGTTCAAAAAAATTTGAGACGAATCTCCTCAGGAAGTTAATCTTTCCTAGAAATGCCTGGACCTCTTTTCTAGACCTGGGAAGTGACAGGGATTGAATCACATCCACTCTGCTAGGATCAATTCTTACTCCTTCCACCGATACTATATGGCCTAGCAGCTTGCCCTCCATTATAGCAAACAGGTACTTCTTGGGATTTAGGGAAAGACCAAATCTCCGACACTTTGAGAAATCTTAGGTAGGGGGTAGTTGTCCTTCTTCAAGATTCTATTCAGATTCCTGAAATCGACACAAAGCCTGATTTCTCTGCTTTTCTTCCTTACCAGAACCAAATTGGCCACCCATTTGGAATATCTCAAGGGGACGATGATCTGTGCATCTAATAGTTTCTTGACTTCCTTTTCCATGACCGACAACAACATGGGATTTATCTGTCTCAGCTTCTGCCTGAATGTCCTAGCTTCTTCCTTCAACGGGATCTTGTGCTTGATGAAAGATGTGTCATACGTCTTGAGGTCTTCGTATGTCCATGCAAACACATCGATGAACTCTCTCAGCAGCTCCGTGTACTCGGCCCTCTGTTCACTGGTCAGGCTGCTTGACAATTTGACGAATCTAGGCTCCTCCCGTGAACCAATGTTGCATTCGGTTGTATCGACATCTTCATTTGAGACATTTCCCTTTACTGGCACATCATTCCCATCGAACAATATTTCTAAAGGGACAAGTCCTCTCGGAATGTGATTGCTGGGAAACTGAATGATCTGATGATTAGCGATTTTATTTAAAAACTCCTCAGGACGAGGGTCACCTTCTAGGTCGGGATCCTGGTCAATATGCAATGCAGAAAATTCATAAACTGATTGGAGAAACCTTTCGAGTTCCGAATCAGCCTCGAACACCTTCCAATGCTTGACATTGTCCGACACCGAGGGCCTATATCTTATATCAACCTCATTTTTTACCATAGGCGGCAGGGAAAAATGGAGCAAACTAGCTGAGACAGCTAAAGAATCGGCCAAAGTATTTTCTTCCCTCAGAATGAAAGAAATGTTAAAAGCCAAAAAGAAATTATCAATAAGGTCCCATACTTCATTTCGATAATTTCTGAGCCGGGGATTATTGGCACGATAAGCATTCCTTACCTGCTGAATAATCAACTTAGCATCTCTGAATATTGCTACCACTTTAATTTCCATTTCCTTTGCGGCCCTCATACCCAGAACAAGAGCTTCATACTCTGCCACATTGTTGGTGGCTTTGAATTCCAGCTTGTATGACAGGGACACAACTTCTTGACAAGGTGATATGAAAACCACTCCAGCGCCAACGCCTTCGCTAGAAAAAGCTCTGTCAAAAAACATCTTCCACAAAGAGGATCTTTGAGGGGAAATCGGACGATCAGGGCTGGGATGTTTTCTGATTAGTAAAGAGCTTTCAAGGGTATCGGTAAGCTGCAACAAACTAGACCCCAAGTCGGTGTCAAGTGCAAAGATGGGGTGATTGGTAGAGTCTGCTTCATCACTGACAATATAGGCTAGCTGGGCTTCTCTGTATAATCTCCTTTGTTCCCCTCCGAAGACCGGAATGGTCGCATATGTGAGATCCATCTGTAGTGTCCCTCCCATTTTTTTGATCCATGATCTAGACAATAGAATACCGAATTTGGGGGGGACGTCGGCTACCACAATATCCATGACCACACTTTTCATGGGCAGCTGAAACAGGGAAACCACCAGGTCTTTGATGACTCCTAGACACTACACTCTCCTTGAATCGAAAGAATATAAATCATGATAAGTTCTTGTCACCTCCAGTCCCAATTCTTCCATGACTATTTTAGGCATAAGGTTATGGGAAGCCCCTGAATCCATGAGGCAGTTATGCAGTACCTTATCATGTATGTTCAGGGATGTGTAGAAGGAGGGGGATGAGTCATCTCTACCTTCTACCATGGGGCCTAAGATGACGATTGGCTTCTCATCTTGAAGGTTTACTGAGTTAGAGGGGGGCTGGGGGGACTCGGATTGTAGCTGCTTGGAGAGGGATCTTTTAAAATCTTTGTTTTTAACTAGCTCTAAGAGGGGGACGGGGATTCTGATCTTTTGAATTTCATGTTCAAAATTAAAGGAGGGAATGGGCTTAGGAGCTTCCCTTACCTCGGTGACGGGTTCTTTGACTGCTGGAAAAGCGCTCTGATCTCTTTTATCTTTAGTAGCGGCTGTTGCAGCTCTAGTAGGTCTTTCTGCTATGAGGGGCTGGTCTGGGCTGTCAAAGTTTCCTTCTTTCCTTCTCGACCTGAGATTATATCTGTTAGAAGAGTGATCGGCCCTTTGTTCTTTCCCCAACTCATGAATTTGAGCACTCATTAGGGATTCTTCATATGCGGACTGCGTCAAATGGGGAAAAGGGGGAGTTTCTTCAATACAGTGAATTTCAGGGCCAAACTCGTCTATCTCCTCTCTTTCCTCATGATCAACTAGGTTATTTTGGATGGGGGTTTGAACCCTTTGATCTTCTCTGTCTTTTCCCCTTTGTTCCCTCGGGAAAACCTGAGGCATATTGTTATTAGGTCTTCTGAAACCTCTATTATCAGCATTCTGGAGATTTCTGTACATGGGCTTCCCTTCTAACTCCCACCTCTCCAACCTGGCAGAAAGTGATTTTAGTACTCTAGCTGTCTCATCAGTCTGATGGGGCATGGGAGAGGAACTGGATGGGGAGGCTTCAGGCCTTTTCTTAGATATGTTTCTATCGGCATCGTTCCTAATTCGGTCAACAACCAATATGTTAGATTCTACTTCCACGGCTGCATCCTACATATGGGCCAAGGTAGTGGCTCTTCTCTCTCTCAACAGTAGGCAGAAATCATGATCAAAGGTGCTAGCATAAGTGATCTTAGCAGAGGCTTCTGAGGGATTTATTTCAGCGGGAATTTTATTATACATTTTATTGAATCTCTTGGAGAAGTCAGAGATAGACTCTCCTTCATTTCTCTTCAAAGATCCAAACTCTGTCATATAATACATGAAATCTTTTTTATCTCCCTATTGTCTCAAAAAGGCATTGTCTAGAGTTTCGATCCCATCAATAGATCCAGGAGGTAGGGACTTGAACCATTTTCTAGCTTCACCTTGGAGGCTATGGAAAAAAATCCTCATCCATACATCTGCATGCATGATGACATTATCATCTGTGAAACTATAAAAGGCTTCTAGGTGTTCATCTGCAGTTACGTCCCCCTCACCCATGAACTTGGGTAGTTTCTTGAGGTAACCATCTGTCGGGAGGGCATTGAGGGGATGAGGTAACACAAGGGGGGCATACTTAGCGGCTATAATAGCCTCCATTCTGGTCATAGGAGGATTAGCACCAGACATAGGAATATTAGGTGGAGGAGAACTTGGAGGAGAATGAGTTCGTGAAGGGGTTGCAGGAATTGAGTCTCAAAGTGGAGTGGGAAACAAGAGGGGATTTAAGGAGAAAGCTAATGAGCTCAAGTCAGCAGGTGCTCCTCCTTGTGCAAGAGTGGGGAAATATTCTATGGTCCTAGGTCTATGCCAGGGTACAGCCTCAGAGGAGAGGGGAGTGACAAGGATTTCTCCCTCCAATCGCAGACTAGGAGGGGCAAACTCAGCAGGAACACTCCCAAAATTCAGGAAACGGGAAACTTCTGAAGGAGGTCTATTAAGAAACTGAGGAGGAGAAAACGAAGTTCTTACAGAAGGAGATGGCAGATTACCTGTTTCGACGGTGGAAGCTTCTTCTTCAGGGGCCTTTCCTTTTCTGAGAACCACCTCTGGATCGGTTTCAGGTGTAGCTAGGGGCAGCTGTGGATGAGACTACGTGTGTCTGCCTCTGAAAGCCACAATTAATAGAGAAGGTTCTCCCCAGTGGAGTTGTCACAATGGAGTCGTCAGGTGCACAACAACAATCTTGATAATTTTGATATCTGATGCACCTTCAGAATCAGTTGATTATTGTCGTCAATCCTGGGGAAAATATTCAACTTTGTCCCCGGCAACGGCGCCTAAGATGTTGGCGATGGAAGTCACTCCTGGATTGCTAGCAGGAGAAGAGCCTGACGCCCATCATTTTTATGTCACGGTTGTTTACAGATGGGTGATCGAATGGAGGGAAACTCAAAACAATAGTGTTACAACTCTGAAACCAGTCCAGGTATGCATGTGCAAGTGAGGTCTTGCGTAAATTTCAGACAGTGAGCTGTAGTAAAGGGTGGACAGGCGGAAGATTTGTACAAGAGAAAAGCAGAGGTCTGCTATAAACAACAGGTTTCTAACAGACTGTAGAAGAAGGCATTTAAGCACAAGATTGGCTTGCATTCAAACGTAGAGCCAGAGGACACAATTATGTAATAATAAATCCTTTATCATAACAGAACTGCAACAATTCGCGTGAGTCAGTCATTCACGAACCCTCTTAGCATAAGATGAAAATTAGACAGAGTAAGAAGAACTGTCTGTCATAAAATAAGAAATCTCATGTACAGATGCATAAGATGAAAGGTAGAATAGCTGCTAAAACATTACAGTAGGGAGCTCTGCTCAACCATCGATAGATACAAAAATGGCGAAAACGCCTTCATATACTCATAACAACAACCACAACAACATCGAGACGCTACATTAAAAGCTTTGCGTCTGCATGGCTTCTGACAATCTGCACCTGCAATCTCTGAATGATCGTGCAATTTATGGCAAACGCAATCGACCTCCTAACAGTTCCATAGGAGAATCAACGTGCCTTTAAATCATCGCCGGAATTTTCCATTATGGCGGAGGCGATGTCTAACCACCACCAACCGCTTCAATAACTGCTTCATTGGGATTGAGGATGGCCCGGCCAACTCGACACTTATGCAATCGTGGAAGACCCTTCGCGCTGCCACCTAGACAAGCTGAATGACCTGATGAATAAGAGTGGAGGCCAGCGCAAAGGAAGGGGCACATAAGGGGAGTGGTGGCGCCAAAGCTATGAGGGCGTGGCATGAAGTGATGAGGTCTGAGAGAGGTTACAGGGGGAGACATATGGTGAGAGGAAATAAGCGGAGGGGGCAGGAGATCGAGATATAATAGGCACGTTAAGGCTGACGTGTGAAGTGAGAGGGACACATGGCGGGTGGTGAGTGGATGATGAGATGGGGAAGGGACCACACAGACCAAAAGAGGGGAGATGGACAGATGTCAAAGGATGAGGAAGGGGTTAAAAGGAGTGAGCCTCATCGCACGGTCAGGCGGGGAACAAATGGTAAGGTGACACGACAAGGGTGGGGGCCCCACGTTGATTAAACGCAGAAAGACAGAGGATGTCCGGAATGCCTATGGGCCGTTGATCCGGGCGCTCAAATCGCATCCGTCGGAGAGATGCATCCTCGAT
>SNQJ01S0028947.1:20802-37584 GCA_010110895.2 Picea sitchensis
AATATACATATAGGAGCCAGCGGCATCCAAAACCCTAACCCAATGACTTGGATTAGTCCAAAACCCTAATTCCTTAACCGGAAATAGAAAACCATCGGCAAAAAACCATGTGCCGAAAAACCACCTAATATCATGTGGTCCCGAAAATATGTCGTCCCAGAAATATGTCGTCTCGAAAATAAAATAAAATTGGGGGCACTGCCCACGAACCCCTCTAACCCCCCTGTGCGCCCGACGCAGACGCTCAAACACTACTACTCGTGCAAAGAATATAACACATACCCAACAATTTTTGGACATCACCTCATTGGGTACGGATTATAGATATGTTGTCAAGATCGAGCATAAATTTAAGCAGAAGAGGCGAGAGTTTGGATCTACAAAATCCTCACAGCCGAAGCAGGGAAAAGGCGGCCCAAAACCACACAACAAGGGACAAAGTAAAGATGGCCACTCTCAAGACAACTAGTCCAAGCCGCAACACAATAAGGGCAATGAGAAGAGGAAGAAGGAAATGGGAAAATTGTGTGAATACCATAAAATCCCTTGGCCCAACACTGAAGAGTGTCGCTCCAAGCAGTCACTCATGGCCGAGCCGAGGGCTTCCGACTCAGAGGTCGATTCTGACTCCGAATCAAATCCAAAAGGAGGGAAGCAGATTATCGACGTTGAACCCAGTGCCACTGTTGCTACCGCCAAATTCCATCCAAGAGAACAAGAAGAAATAGAGGAAGGGGAACGCCTCTTTCACTCACAAATGTTGGTAAAGGGGGCTCCGCTTCATTTCATCGTCAATAGCGATAGTCATAAGAACTTGATCTCAACATAGGTCATCAAGTAGCTGGACCTACTGACAACACCGCACCCACAACCCTACACCATCAGTTGGCTTCGCCAAGGAAGAGATCTCTGTGTTAGCCAACAGTGTCGTATGTCCCACGACATCAAGCCTTTCAAAGACGAGGTATTGTGTGATATTGCTCCCCTTTAAGTTTGTGATGTTGTTTTAGTACAACCATATTTGTGGAAGCGTCATGTTGTGTATGTGTCTAGACCTTGTTGGCCCTTGGTTATGGAAGCAAGCAAAGATCAAGGAAGAAAAGACAAAATGTGAACTACGTGGAAGACACAACGACTGTTACTGGGTCGAAGTAAGCAAAAGAGTAGAAAAGATGGAGCGAAGTAAGAGAAAGAAAGACGTTGGACGAGGAGATCGAGGATGACAGATCAGTAAGGAAGACAGATTGTGTACAACTCAACAAGTGGAAAAAGATATCGCTGGATGGTTTGGAGCACCATGCGAGAAGGAAGGAAAGACAGGCTGGCGAAGCTCTGAAAATGCAAGTCAAATTGACCTAGGGTTTTGGTATCTAGGGTTTTGACACTTAGGTCTCGGCCTAAGGCTGTCAGTGAGCTATTGTAATGTATAAATAAAGGTCTAAAGGACCTGGGATGTTTGGTTGTTGTTGTTGTTATTGATGTTGGTATTGTCATTCTAGTTTTGATATTGGGGTGAGAGATTATTATTGTGTGAAAGAGGTGTGCTGAGTGTAGAGCCTTTTAGTATTATAAGATCTTTAGCTGGGTGCGCAGGGGGTGAGGAGAAAGAGAAGAGAAGAAGGAAGATATGCTAACTGAGAGCACATACAAGAACTACATGCTTCATCTTAATATATTATAAAGAACAGTTCTGTGGACGTAGCCCTAGAGAGAGGGTGAACCATGTATATCTTGTGTTGTGTGTGTGATTGATGCTCCGTTCTTTGTTATTTGATATACTGTTTTTTGCATTATTGTGTTAGATCTGATAGATAGTTGTGCGCAGTAGATCTGAACTGGTAAATGATATATAAATGTTGTATTTCTCTCGTATTAGATCCACTTGGTATTCTCTTTGGTTGTAGACATCTCTGTCCTGCAACCCCTCCATAACTACTTCGGGTGAGACTGCATCTGCCTCGCAGGTGTTGCCGAAAAGGCCAGTAGTTAGGGCTTGTTGGTGCGCTCTCAGAGCTGAACCCTGGGTCTGCCCTTGTGCCAACAAATGGTTCCGTTGTCGGGACATGAATCTTCTTGAGGGAATGTTAAGGTGGTTTCCATCAAAGACAGTGATTCAGAAGTGGATAGAAGATCAAGAAAAGGACTTCGCTGAAGCCCAGAACAAGAACCCTAATATTAGTACAGAGGATTGGTTAGGAAGATATATCTTTACTGATATACACGATATTTTCTTTGGAGCGATTCATAAGGAGCTATACGAGTGGTTAGCTAGGTCAGTAGATACCCAATTTGAGATCAGATCTAGGCCACCTGTGGTTTGGACGTCGACCCTGATCAAGAAGGTCAAGAGATTTGATAACGCCATGCCAAGAGCAGTAGATCACTGGTTTGATAGTACCATTGGAGGGTATATCATTGAGTTTGCTATTGCAGAGTAGAATCGTATAGCCAAGCAGAGAGATATTTCTTTAAGGGACCTAGAGGAAACTGTTTACACTTTATAAAGTTGAGGGTCAAGATGTTATTGCATGAGAAGAACATCTTGAAGATACAGTAGTTTGCTGGATTGAAGAGCTAATGTTCAAGAACTCAGACATCGATAATGACACAGAGGCTGGACATACGTGCAATGGAAGGATATTCAGAGAAGTTCCTTTGGAAAACTTGTTTGGGCAAGATCACGAACCTCTTTTACAAGAAGAAGGGTTTTATAGTGGAGAGGAGGTAGAGCTACTGAGTGAAGAACAGTCAGGATTCGTTGGACCAAGAGAAGAAAAGACTGAAGAACCTCACCGGGAAGAGCCAAAAACTTCCTGAACTATGCAGACTGTTGAAGTAAGTACTGGTACTCTTCCTGTTGTTTCAACAACCTTAAGTAACCAGAGTAACCTAAGTTATCAAAACACTTAGAGAACTATCACTAGTAGTCCACTGTTATAACCCTAATTTGCACCAGACATGCTTACCTGGCATCAGGCCATCTCAGATTCCTTCTTTGCCAAAACACTACTGAACAACTCTTCTTAAAAACCCCTTTTATAAAGGCCCACGCGCCATGCTCCATTACTGCACATGTGTACACACTAGCTGACCCAAGACAACTCGCGTGTACCTACAAAAGCACGAAAAAAGGAAATTTGCTGACTGAACACACAACTTTGGATGAGTTAACTAAACCTTTCGTCCATGCATGGTCGAGGGTTCGACCAAATACCTAGCTTCTTCTAGCCTATAAAAGAAGGGTTAGGGGTCCCATTTGGAAGGGGAGAATCATAGTAAAGAAACTATACCCGATTGTGCATTCCCTTTGTCCCAACCTTTAGCCATCCTTGTGCAAAGAGAAGTATAGAGCAAAGAAGTTGGAGAATAGTTGAAGAGGAGCCCAGGACCAGGTTCGTGGAACAGTGGTCGGCTTCATCATTGTAAGTTGATTTGTTGAAGTTAATAATAAAGAAGTACTTTTCCCGTCCCACCATATGAGGTTTTCATTGTTTATTGCATACATGTTGATTGAATATCTAACCCATTAATCTATAGATCAAATGCATGTGGAGTTCTTTGTTTGTCTTGTGTGAATGCAGGGCAGCTTTGGGAGGAGAGCTGCAATCAAAGAGTGATCAAGCATGAAGAAGGATCGATATCAAACGCTCGAAATAAGGTATGCTCACTTGATATTCTTAATTACGTATTTGCTTAAGAATAATGGGGATTAGGTCCGGGATGACAGTAGAAAGTAGGAATCTTTAGGTCTTTTCTGCATGCACGATAAAACCCTAAGTGCTAGTCCGTAGAGGGATTTCCCACTCACAACAGAATTGGCAACCATACTGGGGAATATCTAAGGTTTCTGGGAATGTTTTGTCTGGGGTATTTTTAAGAACTGGTTTCATTTCCTGTTTTTAAAGTTTCTGCAAAAGTCTGAGCTAACAGAGATTCTGGTCTTCCATACCAGTTATCTCTGTTTCTTTGCTTGACTGTATTTTTTTTATTTTTTTTTATTTTATTTTTTTTTATTTTTTCGAGACCCATAGAGGTACACGCAGCTTGTATAAGGTTTACACGCGTGTGCCCTCACCCTACATTCTCACAGCCCGTGTGTACACACTAGCTGAGGAAGTGTTAGTCGCGTGTATGATTCCAAAAAAAATATTTTAGAGAGACAGTCATCCTCTGCCCTGTCATAATTAGTCCTTCTCAGGGGTTTTCTGGAACTCTTTCTAGTCTTTGTTGTTTGCAGTTTACAACTTAGGTTTCACCTCAGATTGGTTTGTTCTAGGAAGTTTTCCTTGAATTGTTTTCTTTTTTCTGTTAAAGTAAGTGTCTGAGTCTTCAAGAGATTCTGGTTCTCAGTACCAGTAGTCTCTGCCTGGGCTGGATTGCTTGGATTTTCATTTGTCTCAGAGTTTCAAGGATACACACGACCTATATAAGGCCAACATGCGTGTACACGTGCTCTGACTTTCCACAGCTCGAGTGCACACGCTTGTTGTTGAACTGTTAGCAGTGTGCTTGTGGAGAATTTTTTTGTTGAAGGTGAGGCAGTCATCCTTTCCTCTGACAAGACTTATACCTCTCAGGTTTTTGGATCTCTGTCATAGCGGTCAATAACTTAGGTTTGATCACAACAATAGCTTTCTTTTTCATTAAGAAGTTTTTCTTCAAAATTTTCTTTTATAGGGTTTTTAGACAAGTGTGAGAGTCCAATTTTAATTTGCTTGTGTGTGATTTTTAGAGTGACTCTTTGCAATCTGCGCTTAGGCCATAAGTTTTCTTGGTTTTGACTTGTTGATATTTTTTTTTTTTGCTTTGTGAGCATTCAAATAAAAAAAAAAATATTTTATTTCTTTGTTTGGTTAAAAAGTGTTGTTTTGCATTAGTAACCAGGGAAAAGTCTTTGCTTTCATAAGTTATTGACGGTTTACTTAGATCATAAGTAGCTCGTAGTCGAGTGAAATCCTGCTTTGAGTTTGTTGTTCAAAGATCTTAGAAAATTTTTGAGTTTGAAAAGTTCTTTCAGATTTGAGTTAAGTGAAGGTATTTTGTTTCCAACTTTTTGTTTATCTTTGCTTTCGTCTTTCAAACATCACTAGTTTCACTTTCATAGCCTTTGACTTAAGACAAGCCTTAAAAATTAATGCTAAATCTAAAATTCATTAGACGTTTTATGTTTGTAGGGTCGACCAACTAGTTTAGGATTAGGGCCTTGAATTAGGTTGGAGAGGAAACTCTTCAAGGCCATTAAAATCAAACATTGGAGTCTGAGTTAGGGAGTGTCAAAATCCAGTATCGTGAAAGTTATCTAGGACCCCCCTATAACACAGGGTCTAAACACGAGGTCGCGTGCGGAAAGGTAGCGGAGAAAACCCCTTCAAAGCTAGACCAATCGTAGTGGAGAACACATATAGAGGGATTGTCTTGGGATTTCGTCGATTGCATTTGCCACGGAGCTTCGGGGGTCTCAAATCCATTCGAGGTCCCCAGTTGTCTTCCAGACCACTTGCCTTCGATACCCTTGATAGGTTTCAGGCTCAATACCCTACTCGTTGTGGTCTACCCGACTTTCGAATGTACCCGCTTGGTGACTGTTCACGCGCTGGCAACCTAGTTGCCTATCTTTTTCGAGACATACACAGGTGACTGCGGGGGTATACCGCGGTACCTAGGACAGACATTGGGCCACGCTTTGCAGAGTATACCCGGAGGGTGCTTCTATGTTCAAGTTGCACTTGCACCAGTAAGTTTCTCTAGTGTTGGTTGTTGTAACTGTTCTTCCAATTAGTTTAGTGTTTGTTGGTTTTATCTTGTAGGGACTTTTTTAGTGTGTGTTGTTTTTTGAACGAATAGAAAGCCCTAGGGTGTCTTTGATTTTCTCACATAGTGGAGGATCATGAGCTTCGTCGGTCATGAAGGATTTTGGGCCTGTCACTGGTTACACTGGAGCCACCCCCGCCACCACTAAGGCGAAAGCTAGACCAACAAGGGTCTTTTGAAGTGACCGGGTCACAAGAAATTGTGCCCGACCAACATCCGGAGGAAACGACCATTTTAGACTTCAGAGTGAAAGCTCTTGGTCAACCTAAAACTCCAACCACTGATCTTTCAACACCCATCATCGTACCGATTCACCCTTACGAGTGCCAGACAGTGTCACACGCATCAATGGAAAGAAATGTTGTCACTCCTTCTAGTAATTGTTCAATTCCCACTACGGTTGTCACCATAGGAGAGTTTCCACCTCCTAACCCACCATCACCGGTTCGAGCCACCATGGTCTCGACTGCCTCTACCTCGCACAGTGGTCTGATCCCATCTATGGTGGCAACCACAACCCCTTTCACACCAAGTGCGACAAGCCCTCCGTTCTCATACAGGATGCCTAGCTCAGGTACAAGTCCTGTACTTTCCTAATCCACTTCATAGACTTTATCTCTGGGGGCAGGGAGCTCTAACGCTCCTTTGCAAGGCCACATGGGGGGCACTTCAGCTCCTTTTAACGCTTTCCCTTACGGGGGAGGTCATATACCTCCTTCGTCCCCTTTGCTCGGTGGCACCCACCAGCAATCCGCCGGGCCACCTACACACCATAGTTTATTTGGAGAAGGGAGTCAAGGACCAGCTTCGCATAATATGCCGGTAGGTTCGACAACATTTTCTTTGTTCGATGCATTTGGTAACAACGCTTTTTGGTTAGCTGCTTTCCCAACTGGGGGCAATCCCGGTTACCGACAACCTATTCCTATGCAGGGTACTATTCCTGCACAGGGGGCAAATCTAGGAATTTCTTCTGCATCAGGGCCTTTGAATTCTTGGCAGGGATCAGTTCCCTCGTCAGGAATGTCGATTTGGGGCTATTATTTTCACAACCAATGAAACCTCGTACAAGGTACTATGCCTATCCCCATGGGGTCGGCATTGGGCAACCCTTCCCAAAGTCCTCTGAATGTAATGCATGCCCAACCATCTACGTCCTATTTTAGGAATCAGCCGATGATGTCTCCTCACACGCAGAATCCATATGATGGTCATGGACATGGTTTTTACCAGAACCCAGGCCAGCAGTTGAACTTTTCCTGGCAACCTGGTGCAAGTCAAACTATAGGTCCCTTTTTCCATGGTTATCACCAACAACCCAAACTACCTTTCCTGGCAACCTTGCATTTGCCAGATTTGACGAGGTTGTTGAATGACCCTATCTGTCACGATCTGCGTTGGCCCTCTATGCTGACGAAGTTGCCTTCAGACATACCAAAGTTCGAAGCCAAGCCTAACGAAGATCTAGGAGATCATGTGACCACCTTCCATCTTTTGTGCTGATCTAACTCATTGAAAGACGACTCCGTACAGTTGCGATTGTTTCAACATACTCTCATTGGGAGTGTTCTGAAATGGTACATTGAGCTCGACCGCTCAAGATACTCTTCCTTCGGTGAATTGACAATGGCTTTCCTAAACCATTTCCAATTACCTGTGAGATACGACGCTGGCACATAATTGCTGGCCAATTTTGCACAGACAAAAGCGGACCATATCTCTGATCACATATGAGAATGGAGACGTCAGAAGAGTTTAATTAAGGTACCAGTCCCACCAGCATTCCTGCTCGAGTGGTTCCTTAAGTCTTTGGTCCCACAGTTATCCAAAGACGTCGTGACATCGTGAGTGCTTTTCGAAGAAGACGCCATGATGAGAGCTCAACAGCTTGAGCTAATCTATTCTCAGTTCGGTTTATTATATGAGATCTTGTCAGATGCACCACGCTCAATACTTGATAAAACTAGATAGAGAGTTGGACCACACGCCGATGGTATTGTTGGTTCAGCACAAACAAAGCCCGCTGAGCAACTGACGAAGCAATTGCAACAATTGTCTATACAACACACAACGGCTAACCAAACTACTTTTTTGGCTGCTCCGCCTACTAAAACGTTGAATGTACACACAGTGAAATCGACAAATCCAAAGGCCACCCAACAACCTGAAGGAAAGAAAAAACAACGAAAGAATGGTAAGGGGGATAAGAAACCCACTAATAATGTTGGTGGGGGAAACACTGAGAAACGAAAGGCGAGGTATCCATGCAACATGTGCACGGAAGACCACCTGACCCACCAATGTCCTTGGCTTGCAGAGGCCCAAATGTTTGTGACACAACAATAGCCTGCCGTGTTAACCAATCCATTTCATCATGGGCAAAACCTAACCCAAGCCTCTACAAGCATGGAAGGGGGCAGTCAAGGACCCTTTCCGTCTTCGAACAATCCCGCATCCGCGAATGTGTATATGATAAAGGGTGATGCTTTTATATTGACTAGAGCGCATGACTACAGTAAACCATGCACTTCTGAGAAGGGCAAAGAAGCCGAACTCCCATCTATTCCTCTCCAGATCAAGAAGACTTTTGCGAAACAATGACACGCATCCCAAAAGGTGCGTTCAAAAAAGCTTCTCACAACCCAAACGCAAGGGCCGCCTAGAACTATTTTGTGGTGGAGGATTTGTCTCAAACCCCTTGTGCGATGTCCGCTTTGGAGGTCCTCCAAAGCTGCCCTTCCCAAAGGAAAGCTTTGTTAACCGCTTTAGGATCTACCAAGACTTGTAATTCAGGTACAATCATGTTGGATACAACCGACTTAAAACCCCTTTTGCCTTACCACGTAGTGTTTCAGATAGTAGTGGCTCACCCCACAAAAAAAATTACTCTAAATATTTTCTGCATGGTGGTTGATGAGGGCGCCTCGACATGTGTTATGTCGTTGGCATGTTGGAAGGCCATTGGCCAACCCGTTTTGTCTTTGTCACCTACTCTTCTCATTGCATTCGACGGTTGTTCGTTCTGACCACATGGTATCATTTCCTCTTTCCCCGTGCAGTTAGGAGGAAAGACCATGTGTGTCGAGGTAGAAGTAGTCGACCTGTCCCTCGACTACAATCTCTTGTTAGGAAGGAGTTGGAATTATGCCATGCAAACAATGGTTGCTACAGTTTTTCGGGTCTTGTTGTTTCCACACGAGGACCGGATTGTGACCATTGATCAATTGTCTTTCTCCAGACCTGACCCTTCATTGGGGGTATCCACGGTCCCGATGATTGATAATCCCCAACAGACGTAGTCAACGTAGGGGTTGGATTGTGCCCATCTTTGATGGGTACCTTCGATTACCCACCCCCTCAAGGCGATGTCAAGTTCATTTCTGACCACCATAAGGTTGAGATTTTCCAAGTTTCGTCGTTTCGCATGGCTTACTTCAACGATCCGTGGATACTTCCTTCCCCATCTGCCACGATGGATGGGACAGGGCACTCGAGCATGTCCATGCCCTCGTCCACAATTGAAGTAGCGTACTCTTTAGTCCAGCAAGCTTCGGCCAACACAGACCCAACTCCTGCACAAGAGTTAGATCCACCTCTAGAGCCTATTTGGGCTCAAGGTTCTCTCGCTGACACCGATTCGTTAGACTTAGTCTTGTCCTCCGACGAAGTAGTAATTGAAGCAATGACTAGTCCGGACAAACCCTGGGACAATCTCCATCACAAATCATACTTCCTCCCAGTGTTAAACATAATCGAAGCTGGAGAATTCACCTTGACTATGACTGGAGATAGGTCTTGTCCTATTAATCCCTTAGTTACACATGAGGTCTATGCCGAGGGTAATATGGCAACCATCACTGAAACCATACCGATCAATCTCTCCAGAACCCCTGGCGTCGTGGAGAATGTTTTCGTCGGAGCTGATTGCTCCCTTGGAGAGATTCAAATCTACACATATCTATTCAAATAATTCTGCGACGTTTTTGCCTGGTCTTATGAGGAAATTCCAGGCATCGATCCAAAAATAGTCGAACATGAAATCAAAACTTATCCAGATGCCAAGCCTATTCGGCAGAAGCTTCGTCCGGTTAATCCTAGGAAAGCAACAACCATTAAGGTTGAAGTTGAAAAACTGCTAAAAGCCAGTTTTATCTATCCTATCCATTGGACCCAATGGGTGTCAAATCCTATGCCGATCAATAAGAAATAGGGCACAATTCGTGTATGTACGGACTTCTGTGATTTGAATAAGGCTTGTCCAAAAGATAATTTTCCCACACCATTCATCGACCAGATAATTGATGAATGTGCAGGTTGCGAGGCCTTCTCTTTCATGGATGGTTTTTTGGGATATAATCAAATACAAATCAAACCCAAAGACCAGAACAAAACGACATTCATTTTTCCATGGGGTACATTCGCGTATCGTAAGATGCCCTTTGGTCTCAAAAATGCTAGCGCGACCTTTCAGCGTGCCATGTCTTTTACTTTCCATGATCTCAAGCATATAGTCGAGGCCTATTTAGATGATTTAGCATCTTGATCTCGCAAGAGAACGAATCATCCCACACACCTCAGACTTATCTTTGAGCGATGTCGGTACTTCCAGATTCGCTTGAATCTAAACAAGTGCAACTTTTGCATAACATCAGGACGTTTGTTAGGTTTCATGGTGTCAACAACAGGGATCATGGTCGATCCTTTCAAGGTTGAGGCAATAATTCAGTTGCCTCCCCCATGCACAATCCTTCAACTTCAGAGTCTACAGGGCAAGGCGAATTTTTTAAGACGTTTCATTGCTAACTATGCTGAGATCACAAATGGCTTTATGTGCTTACTGAAGGAAGACGTTCCTTTTTATTGGGACAATGCCGCTCAATGCTCTTTCGAAGTGTTGAAACATGCCCTCACAACTGCCCCTCTGCTTCGACCACCTAACTATAACAAAGATTTCTTATTATACCTAGCCGCAACAGAGTCAACCATCGGCATGGTCTTAGTTCAGGAAGATGATTTGTTCTCAGAATATGTGATCTATTACCTGAGCCGAGGCCCAGTCAGACCAGAACTCAATTATTCTCATATTGAAAAACTTGCGTTGGTAGCAGTCCTTGATGTTCAACAGTTCCATCATTATGTTATGTTTCACAAGACCACTGTCATTGCTATTGTGAATCCATTCCAGTACATGTTGACACGACGGGTAATAGGCGGAAAGATTAGTAGATGGATAGTCGTCCTCCAGGAATTTGACTTAGATTTCGTTTCAGCGAAATCCAAAAAGTCACTGGTCTTCGTGGAACTTATTTCAGAACTTCCGGTTGAGTCAGGTGATGTTGTGCCCGAAGAGTCGCCTACCAGAGGAGATATGTTTTTGATCACATCTTCGGATCCCTAGTACGGAGATATACTTATCTATCTCTAGACTTTGAAGTGCCTCACCTCTGCTTCTCGTGATGAGCGTCACCGTATATGCCATCAGGCCAAGAATTATCTCATACTCAAGGATACGTTGTATTGAAGAGGTGTAGATTGCATCCTACGCCGATGTCTCACTCACAAAGAAGCAGTTATCGTGCTTAACGATTGCCATACTAGAGCATGTGGCAGTCATTTGTCTGGGTTGGCAACAACCTAAAAGATTTTGCGAGCAGGTTACTTCTGGCCGACACTAATCAAAGATTGTATTGAGTCGGTCAAGAAGTGCCACCCGTGTCAAATCTTCTCTCGGAAGATGAGGGCACATCTCGCTCCCATATTTCTTGTCATCAAAGTTGGTCCCTTCACCAAGTGGGGGATTGATTACACTACATGCAACCCTCCTTCAACAAGGGGGCACCGTTATATCATTGTATCCGTAGACTACTTCACGAAGTGGGTTGAAGCTATGCCAACGTTTAAAGATAATGGAGAGACTGCGACTCTCTTTTTATTCAACCAGATAATAACAAGGTTCGACATCCCGAGAGAGATTGTTATTGACCATGGTAGTCACTTTCAGAACCAGATGATGATCGAGTTAACATCAAAGCTTGGGTTGCGGCAAGAAAATTCGTCACCCTACTACCCCCAAGCAAATGGTCAGGTGGAAGCTATAAATAAATCTCTTAAGACCATCCTATAGCGAACGATCAACTCAGCCAAGTCAAATTGGCATTTGATGTTATACTCGACATTATGGGCTTACCGAACGTCTGTTAAGACTGTAACCAGTTTCTCACCTTTTCAACTCGTTTACGGGCTGGAAGCAGTCTTGCCTATCGAATGTCAGATTCCGTCCCTAAAGTTGGCAGTACAATTATTGCCAGACACTTCTCCACTTAAAGAATGGTTATTATAACTTGAGCGGCTCAATGAGCAGCGTCGTGATGCGGCCTTGGTAAAAAAGGCTCACAAACATAAAGTCAAGTGTTAGTATGATCAGTCCGTTCATCCTCGGATTTTCTCTGAAGGCGACCTCGTCCTGGTTTATGACCAAGATAAGGACCCCCTGGGGGCAGGAAAATTCAAACCCGTGTGGTTCGGACCTTTCGTCAAAAAAGAGGTTCTAAAAAAGGGCGCTTATCGTCTGGTTGACTTTGAGGGAAATGCTTTGGTAGAGCCTAGAAATGGGCTCTACCTCAAGAAGTATTACTCATAGGTAGGTCACCATGGGTAACTTTTTGTAACATATGTATAGTCTTTGTACTATTACTTTCTAGTTTCTTCTAGTATTATGGACGTGTCATTTTTGATGTTATCTTTCGTCACTGTGGCATATGTCAAGTGAATCTGAGGTGTTCATTTGGGACACAGACGATGCTACCTGGCACACTCGAAGGCTTGCCTTCGCAGCTTGGGTAATTTTTACACCTTGAGGCCATTTATTATCCTCCAAAGGTATATGCTTAGGTGACACCACAAACAATGTTGCCAAGTATAGTGCAGTTATTGAGTTGCTTCGTGACGCCCTGTCATTTGGTATCTCTCATCTCCGGGTCTATTGAGACGCTCAACTGGTTGTGTCTCAGTTAAATAGAGTCTACCGTGTTCATGATCCGACTTTACACCGATGATTCCTTAGGGTACGTCTCTTAGAACGAAGCTTTGATTATATTACATATTTTCATGTTCCCAGGAGATTAAACCAAATAACAGATACTCTAGCTAATCAAATTTTAGATTGGCATCTCACACACATATGAAAGGACATACACATAAACATGTAAATACATTTTTAAAGGCAAATATGATCCATAAGAACAAAAAGACATAAAAATCCATATATAATATAATAAGCATAATAGTACATAGGTGGACGCAAGCACCTCAAAAGTATGACCAGTAACGAGTCATGGGGCTTATGCCCTCAAAAAATATATACAAGTAGTACTCTCAAGACGTGAAAAGTCTAGACTAACTAAGGTCAGGGCCCGTGGGCCCTGTTGTAATGATCAACAACGTTTTCCAAACGCCGAAACAATCAGACCCACATCTGTGGTGCCCCCACTACATGAGGCTGCATAGATGGTGGCAGATCCTCAATCTCTGCCATAGGGACTGTGCGGGTGAGCGAGGTAAAGTTTTGCTCGACTCATCTCAAAACCCTCTCAGCCTCACCGACTGGAAGCTCTCCTGTTGTTGTTGGTCCCCCTACGGTGGTAGGTGCGGTCCTTGGTCGAGGATGACGCATGTTCCTCGCATAATCAACAGGTTGCACTGGTCCCACATCTGCACACAATAGACACATATCCATCAAATACTCTGGTATAAAAAAAATGATATATATAAAAAAGCAACATAAAAGTTACATATGTTTCACAAAAAAAATATACAAAAACAAACAAAACAACAATGCAAACTTACCCATCTCTCCTCGCTCCTCACCAAGAGGTACTGGTATCTTAGGATCTCTCGAGAAATCAATCCCAGCATAAGGGTAATCCTCTATGACTGGGATCTGTTGCGACAACAAAGCAAATAAATCATCATCAAAGGACTCATTGGTCCTTCCACCACCCTGTCGTGGCAGTAACACTACCCATATGCAAACTGCAGGAAGAGAGGCCTGATGTCCTCGTACCACCACTCGAGGACTGAAGCTCAAAACTCTTTCAAAGAAGAAAGAGCATAGAATCGTCCCAAACCTGAAGTTCCTCTGTGTCCGCGACCGACAATCTGTCAACTGCCTCTTCATACAATCTAGAAGTGTAGTGCTCCAGTTAAATATTTGTGCATTTAAGCACTGGACTGCACAGTTCATCTGTACATGGGACGCCTAATGTAGAGCCGCAGAACCAGTCATCCACCCAATAAGCAACACAATCACATGCAGTGATAATTCCGTGATCTTGCTTATGGGCACCTGTGAGCTCGATCGCTCTATACCAGCCTCACAATAAAGTCCTATCAATTTCGATATGTTATGAGGCCCCGAAGGAAATGTTCGAAAATTGACTTTTACCCCTCTCTTGGAGAGGCCAATCAAAAATTCTATGTCCTCTGTCGTAGGCACCAGCGACTGCCCCTTTAACATAAAGGCCTCTGCGTTGGGATGCCAATAATCAACCAAGGCATTCAGTAGCCTAGGTTGTGCCCGCATAAAAGGACATAGGAAGAACTTGAGCAACCCACATTACATTAAGGCAACAACAACATTGGGGTCTTCCCCGACCAACTCACTAACCTCGTCATGCTCTCTTTCCCTCCAGTGAACATACATCCTACAAAACACCAAGTTCAGGAGGGTTAACCCTTGTTTTTTTTAAATTTTTTTCATTCATAAGGGGGTCCACGCGGGCTGTAATGATGACAGTTGAGTGTACATGGGTACAGTTTTTCCTCTGCCCAAATGTACACGTGACCTGTCATAAGACAACCCGCGTGACCTAGGGCCGACCTTTTGAAGGTCGACGCCCCCCCCAAAACTTGAAACCAAAAGCATAAATAAAGATTTAAATTGTAAGAGGAGAGAGTTTATACTTACTTGGTCCAGACAGATGGTCGTTTCGTCCACTGTAGCTCCCAGAATCACCACCTTTATCAAAGGAGGTTTTTTGTTCCAGAGTCAATTTCCAAATCAACAATGGTGATAATGAGCTGCCATCTTCTATTTATAGACTTTTTGGCCTCTTTTTGTCATTTTTTGGCCCCCTTATCATTTTCTTTAAACCAAAAACTATTTAGACTGATTCAGGAGTTACGTTGGAAGGGTATGATCGGGTATTAGGACATTTTTTTAGAGTTTTGGGTAACTTTTGACGGTCCGTGGAAAAACCTCAGATGATCAACTTGAGCATGTAGGTTAGGTTTCTACCCTGACTTTTGTATCTCATTGTCTTTATCCCTTTGCCATAGGATCAATCCCATCAGGTTGCAACACGGAACCATCGTTGCTGCTTTAGAAGTGTCGCGATTTGGTGGTAGAGCTTACCGGAACATGGCTGCCCTAGGTAGATCCTGGTTGTGTTATGGTGTCCATGCTGTCACTAATGAATGTAGGCTCAGGAGTCCTTGTTTTTTTTTCTTGACTACAAGTTTGAGCCTCATTTGCATGATTCCTTTTCACTCTTGACCTCACCCTCGGGACTCCCAAAAAACATAACATGTCTTCTTTTAAGCCCTTTTCAGACCCTTTAAACATGAAAAGATTGTCAAGCGATCTTGTGGCCTTTCACGCTCGTTAAACTGAAATTTGAAGTCATGTCTGTCTGACAGTAGTTTACCCCTTTTTCGGTCCGGACGGTCAACTGTATGAACAAAGGTATACTCTACAGAACTTCAGTTCTTTAGAAGAGTACTCTCAGGTATCATTTTAACCTTTTTTCGGGCCCGTGGGACTAAATGTACGAAAAAGGAACCCCCACTGTTCGCGTTCAAATGGTCACCAGGTGAGCAAATAGAGAGCGCTTGCATACCCTGTTGGGTCTATCAGGGCAGAACAGCTGTGGAGCATAGGGTTAGAGAAATAAAACAAACTACAAGATAATATCAACTGAAAACAAATAAAACTGTAAAACAAAACAAGAAACATCAAACACAAGACACAAAACACAGGTGTCACCAATGGTTTCAGGCTGGTGTATTAATGAAACCGGAGCACGCTGAAGGAAGAGACCAGAGGTTCCTTCTCCCTCCAATGGAAGGCTCTTTGGGGCCCTCACACAATTTTCTTTCCTTACAAATGAGATGAACTGCACATAGCAGTGAAAGAACTCTCGGTGATGCAGCTGATGGGTTGTTGTTAAAGGATGAGCCCTTAACCATCTGAACATCATAACAATTCTTAGAATTCCTTGCCAAAACAGTGTATCCTCACGGCTTTTTATAGCATCTCCTCGGGCGGTCACGTAACCTTCTCAAAGTGTGAACAGGGACCCTTTTAGGGTTTCTTTAGGTCATTAACTCGTCGATTTTGCAGATCCGGGTTTGATTTGAGGGTCAAATCAAATTGGGAGCCGGTCCGTAGGCGGTTAGGAAGCCGACCTATTCAATTAATGCGCCATATTAGCAGATGCGCGTGTTACTGTGTTGACAGACGCGCGTCGAGCGCGCATGCGCGGATAACACGTTTTTGTCCCGCGCATGCGCGTGCGCACCAAACTGCTGTAAAGCGCCCTTCAATTTTTGGTTACTTTGTATAGTTTTTTGCCCTTCTGGAGTGCTGTGAGCTTAATTCAGTGCCATGAATGACTTCATTGCTGTTTTGATGATGTGGAGTTCTTTTCGCCATGTGCAGACGAAATTTCAGTGATAACAGATGCCCCCTGATGGATGAGGTTAGGAGCATACGTATAGCCGGAATCCATCAATGTTTATTTTACTGAAAATGGTGTTTGTAAGGGAGAGCAATAATGGGACCGTGTAGAGCAATCCTTTGGAGAAGAAAGGAACCTGTAGAACCCGACATTCTACAAGGTGCGTAACAATATACAACTGTGTACGAATGAGGTGGGCATGCCCCATGCTCGTATGATGTAACTCTGAAAAAAG
>SNQJ01S0028947.1:79455-91880 GCA_010110895.2 Picea sitchensis
CACTACCACAGAGACTATGGGCCGAAGCACTTAACTGTGCAACATACATCCAAAACAGATCTCCTCATAGATCTGTCAAGGATAAGACCCCCTACGAGGCTTGGAGCAGCCTCAAACCGGAAGTGGCCCACTTTCGCATTTTTGGTTCACGTGCATGGGCCTAGATTCCCTCTGAAAAGAGGAAGGCACTTGATCCACAGAGCACTGAGTGCATTTTGTTGGATACCTCGACGGTGTGAAGGGATATCGGCTTATTGATCTTTCCTCGGACCGACTCATCATTGAGCGTAGTGTCCAATTCGAGGAAAGTGTCTCGCATGTACCTCAACAGTCTTATGCAGACACCTTCACTCTTCCACCTGTCCGAGATGATGAGCATGCACATGCTGTCTCTTCTTCAGACGAGAGTTCTGATTCAGAGAACTCAAATGATTCAGATTCAGAGTCAGTACAATCAAATGCAGAGTCAGAGCATCCAAATGCAGTCGCAGAGCCAGAGCAGAGGCCCAAGTGGGCACAAGCTACTCTTCAGGATGCAGGGGATCTCGTTGGTAATCCAGTCGATACTAGGAGGACTCGATCTGATTTCGAGGAGCCTTCTATTGCACTCACTGCCAGCCACTGAACCATTGCCTTACAGGCATCTTTTCTTGGTTCAGTATTCAGATTTAGATTCAGAGTCGGTACAATCAGATGCAGAGTCAGAGCATCCAAATGCAGTCGCAGAGCCAGAGCAGAGGCCCAAGTGGGCACAAACTACTCTTCAGGATGCAGGGGATCTCGTTGGTAATCCATTCGATACTAGGACTCGATTTGATTTCGAGGAGCCTCCTATTGCACTCACTGCCACTGAACCATTGCCTTCCAGGCATCTTTTCTTGGTTCAGTATTCAGATCCACAGTCTTATGGTGAGGCTGCTGGAAATCCCTTTTGGGAATCCGCCATGCAGGAGGAGTACAACTCCCTCCTCGAGAACCAGACTTGGGGTCTGGTTCCCCTTCCTTCTAGGAGGAAACTTGTCAGATGCAGATGGGTCTACAGGACCAAGAGCGCAGCGGATGGACAGATTAGCAGATACAAAGCCAGGCTTGTCGCCAAAGGCTTTCAGCAGGTTCATGGTATTGACTATGATGAGACCTTCGGTCCAGTAGCGAAGATGGATTCCATACGATTGGCACTTGCCATTGCGACAACGAAGGGATGGGAAGTCCATCAGATGGACGTGAAGAATGCATTTCTTCACGGTGCTCTCTGAGGAGATCTACATGGAGTAGCCCCAGGGATTTATGCAGGACTCATCTTTGGTCTGTCGACTGAAGAAGTCACTTTATGGCCTCAAGCAGGCTCCGAGGGCATGGTATGCCAAGATGGACTCCTACCTGTTGTCACAGAACTTTGTACGTTGTAAATCAGACCCGAATGTATACATGCTCAGGACAATTGATTCACTTCTACTTTTAGTTCTGTATGTCGATGATTTGCTGATCATCGGTTGCTCGACTTCAGCGATAGCTGCAGTCAAGAGGACTCTTCATGACAGGTTTTTGATGACGGACTTGAGATCAGCCAGGATGCATCAGGCATCAAACTGTCTCAAGCCAAGTATGCACGAGATCTCCTTGAGAGATTTTACATGACAGACTGCAAGTCTGCTCCGACTCCTTTCCTATCATGATTCAAACTTGAGGATGGCGGGGAGACTCCATTGGTTGACAACACACTGTACAGACAGCTAGTGGGGAGCTTGTTGTATCTCACACACTCCAGACCAGACCTCTCATATGCAGTTGGCGCAGTTTCCAGGTTCATGCAGGAGGTGCATGAGCTACATTGGAAAGCTGCAAAGCGTATCCTTCGATACGTACACAGCACCATCACCTTTGGGATTCATTATGCAACAGACTCTACATTAGATCTCATTGGTTTTACTGATTTCGACTGGGTTGGCGATAGCATTGATCGCAAGTCCACATCTGGTTACTCACTTAGTCTTGGTTCTGGGCCTATCTGTTGGTCGAGCAAGAAGCAAGCTGCCATTGCTCTATCTTCAACCGAGGTAGAGTACAGAGGGGTAGTTAACATAACCATTCAGGCTATGTGGCTACAACATTTTCTCACTGAGTTGGGCATTCAGTTTCATCGACCGATGGTCATCTGGTGTGACAACCAGAGCACTCTGAAGTTCTGCAAAGATCCAGTTCAGAGGTAGCGGACGAAGCACATCGAGATCCACATGCACTACATCCGGGACTTAGTACACTAGGGGATCATCGACTTACAGTTCTGTCCTTCAACAGAACAAACGACAGACATTTTCACCAAGACCTTCACTGAGCAGAAATTCCATTCTCTGCGAGGTCGTCTTGGAGTGAAGGACACAATTGCCTAGAAACTGTAGTTCTTCTTTTTACATACATTGTACCTTGAGGGGGGGTTTTTCCCATGAGGTTTTCCCTCTTTCCTCACTTTATTTTCAGTGTATCTTTTGTACTTGGGTACCTAATATGGCCTTGTTGCCGTGACCCAATCTTTATTTTCACCATAGTGATGTTCAAAGGGGGTGTTGGAGTTACTTCACACACACCTAGGATTTCTTTTTCCTAAGGTTTTTACTTCACACACACCTTAAGTCGAACTCATTGAGTTATACAGAGTATATCATGTGTAAATTATTCATTATTCAAAACAGTTAATGAGAAATTAGAATTCTTTCCATTCTTTCTTTCCTTCTTTTTTTTCCAATTCTCTCTACAAATGTGTGTATCATTGTTTAGCTAGATCTATTCTGTGCAGGTTAACACATTTACACTCATAATAGATGGGACATTTGAAGATGAGGTGCTCCTCCAACTCAGTCTCTTGTAAGTGACATAGCTGACAAGTCCTCTTGGCGCATGGGATGTGGCAATTTGTCTTCACCCAAAGTTGGTGGGAGTCCACTCTGAACTAGCCAAGGGGTATCTTGAGGTTGTGCATTCAATGTATGCTTGTGTTCTTAGGTTTGGAAATAAGATTGTCTCTCAATTGTATAAAGTGCTTATAATATAATTCAATTTTAGTTCTCAGGCCATCTAGGGGGGGGGTGCGTCCAAGTGACTTGGATGTACTGCTTATATGTATCCTCTCTAATCACATGGTTCAACTCTTTTTTAGATGGTAGGAGGTGATGTGGAGTGTCTAATTATTACTTGAAAGGAGGAAGTTGTTTCATAGAAATGGCTACTCATTGAAGGAATTGGGAATCCTTCTAGAAACAACATTGACTTTGCCCAGGTGGGCTTGTGGAAGCAATGCCCTTTGAAGAACAAAGAGCTAGATAAAGGTATCTATCTATCTGGAATCATAATCTCCTACTGTTTGGACTCTGTGAGGAAAGGAAACAAGTCTAGAGATGGCCTTGAGGGGTAAAGGATGGGCCCCATCTCCATTGGAAATGGATTGAGGAACTACTTGTTTGCAATGGATGATCCTAGGAGTAGAATGGTCTAGATTTTCTTTGTCCTAGCCCAATCAACTTGAAGCAATCTTAGGCCCCTAGACATCAAATCCATAGAATGGTTTGGACTCGCTTTGCCTTAGCCCGATCGACTTGAAGCAAGCTAGGCCCCTAGGCATTGGAGCCATAAAGGACAGTGGGTCTAATGATTGTGTCCAATAGGTGCATCTTGGACAAGATGTCTTGGAAGTCAACAAGAGCACCGTGTCTCGAGTTGGGCAAGGGAACTATATCCCTTGTTAAGTTTGGGTTGGAAAGCATGCCTTAGGCCTCCATGATAATTGAACCCCCAATTATGGGTAGGAAAAGAACCTTGATCAACGTTATATTGATCTCTTAAAAAGGCCTTGTTTTTAGGAGGAATCGATTGTAGTGGATGGATTGATTTATATTTCCAATATGAGCTATTGAAGAATGAATTTAAGGAAGGTTGGTCCTTCTATTAGAGTGTAGGTTATAACAAATGCAATGATGGTTTGTTGAGTTGCCAAGTTAATGATTTGAAATAGGTACACATTTATTGTGTGCATGTGCAAAATAATGTGCTGAATGACATTGGAAAAAATCCATGTATCACTTGTACTATTTTAATTGTTCTTAAGGAGTCTTGAAGCCAACTAATACACAATATGTTGCCTTCTTCATTCTTTGTGTATGGTTGGGGTCAAGGTTGTTGGGATTGGGGAGTGGGAGGGAAAAGTGCAATTTTCAAAAAATTTCGGGAGTGAGCGTTTCGGGAGCATTTTTTATTTAATACATGTTTTAATATATTTTGATGCATATATATATAAAGAAAACATGCATAATTTTTTTTGATGTAAGAAATTGCGGGAAACCCTCCGAGTACTTCCCCACATTTCGTGGATAGTAAATGGGGTAAACCGTCGGCCTGGATTACAGAGCCTAACCCCAAGGGGATCAAGAGAGTCGAACCTATGACCCCCACAACTGATAACTGGGGGAGAGATCTCATTTCTGGCTCAAGACCGCTTGAGCTAAAACTTGGGGCTATAAAGAAAACATGCATAATGTCGAATCAATTGCAAAAAGCATGAAAACATAGATTTAAGATCATTTAACTACTCGACTAGTGATGATCATTAAAGCATCAACCATTTAGTACGCATAACATCAATCATATAAAATTTGATATCAACAGATTGTAACAGACAACATCGACCACAAAATGAAATAGACCCTAGAGCATCATATTCATTACGAAAGAGTTTTAAGATTCAATCAATAGTTCAAACTTCAAAGGTAAACTGTCATATAATGTTCATTGTAAACAAAATAAGCCATAATAAAGACAAAGTACTAAGTTGTAGAGACTACTTCTTGTTGAGTTTTGGTGTACCAAGGGAAGTGATCCCCTTGTGGGTTTGGGTCTCTAACCACAAGAGGGAAAGATTTGGGACTATGTGCCATGTACTTTGTCTAATTTCACTTGACTTGGGAGATTTAAGTCAAAAGTGAAATTTAGTCATTTTAGCCTAAAGTGACTAATTATTCACTAAGTGGGTGAATAAGGGGACATAAAGTGAACTTAGGAGACTTAACCCAAAGTGGGTTTTGAGTTGAGATACTTTTGGTGAGATCTCAACCATGGATTAGAGATGGCTTGGAGTGATCCTAACCATCCATTCCTAGGTTTCCTTATGGATGGTTCAAGAGGGGCGCATAGGGCCTAAGGAGGCTCATTCACTCATTTGTTCACTTGGAGAGTTTGAGAGGAGCATTGGAGATGGGAATGGAAGCATTGTTTGAGGGAAGCTTGGGTGCCTCCATCCATGGAGGAGCTATGGAGGCTTAGACCCTTATTATTTGTTGGTGAGAGCTATTGCTTGGAGGAGGGCGTACACTAGGAGGAGGGCGCACACTCATTTGGAAGTAGGAGGACTTGTCCTATTTCATATCTGATTGGTTCATGGTGGAGGCACACAACATGTTGATTGTGTGCAAGGGATTCTTCATTGGGCCAAGGAGGAGCTAGGGCGCTTCATTTCAGTGGATAGAGCAACAAGGATGGAGGGTGCATTTTACTAGGCACATTCTTCTTGGAACATGTGCTACAAGCTTGAGAGGAGCTTGCTATCATACCAGGTTCTATTGTATTGTATTACTTGTTGTATTCACTATTTGAGATCACCATTATATATACTTTCATTCCAAACTGGTTTTCCCTGGGGGGTTTTATCTAGGGTCATGTTGACCAAAAATACTTGTGTCCTATTTTCATGCATGCTTAGAGTGTAGATCAGCTTATCAATGTTGTAAAGATATAGAGGAGTGTTACTTGTTTTGAGTTAAATTGCATGTGCTAACCACTGGTTCGAAAACACTTCCAAGGGCACCTCAAAGAACACTTAACTATAAAATTTATGAGCAGAAAAGTACATAATTGTTTGCTGTCCTAAAAGAGCAGCAAATGACAGTTTGGAGATTGAATTTAGAGCCAATCTTCAGGTCAAAGACAGACCTGATTTGACAGCCTCATAGTACCTCAGTTTTCTTCATGGTATCAGAGCCTTGGTGGCGAATACTTGCTGATTTCTAGAGCATTTTGTGGGCAGTTTCTTGATAGCGTGTTGGCAGATTTTTGGGATAGCTGGTTGACAGTTTTGTTGGACAACTTGTTGTCTTATTTGTTGGACAGTTTGTAGGACTGTTGTGGACCTAGTTGTTAGCCTCTTTTCATACCCGTGTGACAGGAGTGAGGCTGAGTTTGGACAACCTCTTTTCACACATGTGTTGTCCGGAGTGAGGTTGTAGTTGGACTGCCTTTTTTTACACCTGTGTTGACAGGAGTGAGGCAATACTCTTTTGCAGTTGTAGCATCAATGTGAGTTCAGTGGACAACTATGTCGGTGTCTTAGATGAGGGAAAATGATAGGCTAGCCGGAACTAGCAACTGGTCCCCTTGGAAGATCATGATCATTTTCGTCTTGGAGGATCTTGAACTATGGGATATAGTCCAAGCTCCCGTGGTGATTCCTGTTGCGCCTGCTCCATCACCATTGTTGGATGCAAATTTCCAGAAGAACAACAAGGCGAAGAGGACTATTTGTGATGCAGTGAGGGACCACATCATGATTCATACCCCACTTGACTGGGAAAGACTATGCCTTTGAGATATGGGCCTCATTGCGCAAGCTTTACCAGAGTCCCAATCATAACCGGAAGATAGCTTTGCAAGACAAATTCAGGAGCATTCAGCTGCTCAAGACAAAGTCAGTCACTTCATACCTTGGCAAATTCACTCAGATTCAAGATGAGTTAGCAGTGGTCAGAGAGATTGTGGATCCGAACTTTATGGTGAGGACAACTTTAAACAACTTTTCCAAATCTTGGGGTTCATTTGTACGAGGCATTGTAGCTTGGGAGGTCATGCCTACTTGTGAGAGACTTTGGGACAACTTTGTATAGGAGGAGTTGAGATGCAACTCTGGGTCTTCAAGACAACAACAGATATTTGAGGGTGATGAGGATCTTGCTCTTTGGACGAAGGGCAAGAAGAAGGTCGACAAGGGTGCTCGACAGGGTCCCAAGATGGGGGCCAAGCCATAGGGAGAGAGTGGCAGTGGGAAGAAGAGGGATATGAGCAATGTGAAGTGCTTTGCTTGTAAGAGGATGGGGCACTATGCTGGACAGTGTCCCAACAGGAAGAAGAGGCCGGGTGGTACAACAACTACAACAAATCAGGTAGAGTTTCAGGCACAGTTTGAGAGGGAGTTCCTTATTTGTTGCATTTCAGTTGAGATGACACGTAGCATTTGGTATATAGACAACGGGGCTTAGAGCTACATGACTGGTGTTAGAGAGCACTTCACTGACCTCAGAGATCCAGAGGTCAAGATGGAGATTGCTCTTGGTTATGACACCATTGTCGTTAGAGTTGTTGGGCGTGGCACAATTACCTTTCAGAGAGATGGTTTGCCACCTATTTCGTTTAGGGATGTGTTGTACGTCCCTGGGTTGAAGAAGAATTTGATATCGGTTTCCACCCTCCAGGATAGGGGTCTTGAGGTGTCCTTCAGAGGGACAAAGGTCCTCATACACCCTAAGGGGTCCAGTCTCACCTTAGGGATGGTGATTGGAGAGAGGGATGGGAAACTATACAGATTGCTTTTTCAACCCCTTCATGCTTTGGTAGCGAGTAGCGACAACAACAGTTAGTTGTGTGAGTTGTGGCATCGGAGGATGGCTCACCTTCATCATGGGGCTCTTGGAGGGCTGAGAGAGGTTGTGACAGGAGTGCCATAGTTCATCTCAGAGAATCAGGATGTGTGCAGAGGGTGTGTGCTTGGTAAGTTTACCAAGGCTTCTTTTCCCAGCAGTGACAACATGTCAGCTGGGGTATTCGATTTAGTACACTCAGATGTGTGTGGGCCCATGTCTCGAGCGTCCTTGAGTGGTTGTGGGTACTATCTCACATTCATATATGACCACTCGAGGAAGACCTGGATCTATTTCCTAAAGGCCAAGAGTGAGGTCTTCAAGAGGTTCCAAGAGTTCAAAGCCCTTGTGGAGAACAAGACATGAAAGCGGATCAAGGTCTTGCGGTCAGACAATGGAAGTGAGTATGCTTCCAGGGAATTTGTCGACTTCTGTACCCGTACAAGGATAAGAAGACAGATGACCATGCCTTACAACCCCCAACAGAACGAGGTTGTCGAGAGGAAGAACAGGGCCATTATAGGTGCAATGAGATCTATGCTGCATGATCAGACTTTGCGTCTATTCTTATGGGCTGAGGCGAGTGCTGCTGTAGTTTATTTGCAGAACAAGAGTCCCCACAGGATTTTGGGGAAGAAGACACTTGAGGAGGCCTTCACTGGTAGGAGGCCCGATGTTGAGCACATCAGGATTTTTGGTTGCTTGACTTACTCTCATGTCCCCTCAGAGAGGAGGACAAAGCTAGACCCCACAACCCAACATGGGATTCTAGTTGGGTACTCAGAGGTCTCAAAGGCCTACCGGATTTACATTCCATCACAGTGGAGAGTGGTGGTGAGCAGAGATGTTAGATTTGAGGAGGGTAGGTCTTTCTGGAGGTCTCTTGAGTCGAGAGTCAATATTGAGGAGGATGCAGAGACACAGATTGATGTTTCAGAGTGAGCACAGCCTCAGGTGTCTAGTACACCGGTTTCAGGGGTGATAGGGTCACCTTGCACAACTGTAGGTTCATAGTTGCAGGGGGTTCATATAGAGGGTGCAGAGGCTTCAAGATCTCAGAGTGCACCAGAGAGGCTTGGGTCCTACTTGGCGATGGTGATGAGCATCATAGATGCAGAGCCAAAGACATTTGCACAGGTAATTGACCACCAGGTTTGGCGAGAGGCCATGCTGGAGGAGTATGACTCCAGTATGCGCAATGACGTTTGGGAGGTGGTGCTAAGGCCAGAGGGGAAGTCAGTTGTGACTTCTAGATGGTTGTGCAAGACCAAGTATGCTGCAGATGGCAGTATAGAGAAACACAAGGCCCGGTTTGTGGCGTGTGGATTCTCTCAAGTAGAGGGAGTTGATTTTGATGAGACATTCACACCAGTTGCGAGATACACTTCCATTCAGAGTATTAATGCCATAGCGACAAAGATGGGTTGGAGGATACATCAGATGGATGTATAGACCACATTTCTCAATGGTTTTATTGAGGAGGAGGTCTACATTGAGCAACCACAAGGGTTTGAGGTGTATGAGAGAGAGTCTCATGTTTGCCTTCTGAGAAAGGCATTGTATGGTCTGAAGCAAGCTCCCAAAGCTTGGTATTTGTGCATTGACTCATATTTTCTTCAGATGGGATTTGAGAAGAGCAATGCTGATCCTAACCTCTATTACATCATTAGAGGTGAGGACACGCTTATTCTCATTTTGTATGTGGATGACTTGTTCATCACGGGAGCAGAGCATCTCATAGGTGAGTGCAAGAAGGGACTTGCATCAGAATTTGAGAGGAGTGACATCGGGTTGATGCACTATTTCTTGGGCATGGAGGTATGGCAGGAGGACGGTCACATCTTCCTGGGACAGGGGAAGTATGCTGCAAACATTTTGAGCAGGTTTGAGATGGAGGACTGCAGACCTATGTCGACACCCATGGTCACCAATTGGAAGAAGCTTAGTGCTTTAGATTCCCAGTTGGTGGATGTTACAGGATATAGACAGTTGATCGGATCATTGATGTATCTGGTCAACACTCAACTAAATATTTGTTTTGTCGTGAACACTCTCAACCAGTACATGGTGGAGCCAAGGAGTGTTCATTGGATTGGGGCAAAACATGTTTTGAGGTACAGTGCAGGGTCAGTGGATTATGGCCTGGACTATGTCAGAGGGGATGGAGTGAGTTTGGTTGGCTACATAGACTCAGACTGGGCAAGATGTGCTATTGACAGAAAGAGCACCTGAGGGTGCTGTTTTGGGTTGGGGTGAGGACTTGTTTCCTGGTACAACCGAAAACAAAAGTTAGTTGCTTTGAGTTCAGCTGAGGCAGAGTATATGGCGGCCAATCAGGCCAGTTGCGAGGCCATTTGGCTTCGTAAGTTGCTGGTACGATTATTTGGTCAGGAGTTGTCTCCGACTGTCATTCACTGCGATAATCAAAGTTGTATTAAACTCTCTGAGGCTTCAGTATTTCATGACATGTCGAAGCATATAGAGATCAAATACCACTTCATCAGAGATTGGGTTCAGTGAGGGGCAGCACAACTTCAGTATATTCCTATTGATGAGCAGGTTGCAAATATTCTCACCAAAGCCCTGCCAAGGGGCAAACATGTCTACTTCAGAGACAAGATGGGCTTGGTGAGAAACACTTTCCTTGGTAAGAGGGAGTGTTGAGTTCTGGTGTACCAAGGGAAGTGATACCCTTGCGGTTTTGGGTCTCTAACCACAAGAGGGAAAGATTTTGGACTATGTGCCTTGTACTTTATGTCTAATTTCACTTTGACTTAGGAGATTTAAGTCAAAAGTGAAATTTAGTCATTTTAACCTAAAGTGACTAATTATTCACTAAGTGGGTGAATAAGGAGACATAAAGTGAACTTAGGAGACTTAACCCAAAGTGGGTTTTGAGTTGAGATACTTTTGGTGAGATCTCAACCATGGATTAGAGATGGCTTGGAGTGATCCTAGCCATCCATTCCTAGGTTTCCTTATGGATGGTTCAAGAGGGGCGCATAGGGCTTGAGGAGGCTCATTCACTCATTTGTTCACTTGGAGAGTTTGAGAGGAGCAATGGAGATGGGAATGGAAGCATTGTTTGAGGGAAGCTTGGGTGCCTCCATCCATGGAGGAGTTATGGAGGCTTAAACCCTCATTATTTGTTGGTGAGAGCTATTGCTTGGAGGAGGGCGCACACTAGGAGGAGGGCGGACACCCATCTGGCAGTAGGAGGACTTGTCTTATTTCATATCTGATTGGTTCACGGTGGAGGAGGCACACAATAGGCTAATCGTGTGCAATGGATTCTTCAATGGGCCAAGGAGGAGCTAGGGTGCTTCATTTCAATGGATGGAGCAACAAGGAGGGAGGGCGCACTTTCCTAGGCGCATTCTTCTTGGAGCATGTGCTACAAGCTTGAGAGGAGCTTGCTATCATACCAGGTTCTATTGTATTGTATTCCTTGTTGTGTTCACTATTTGAGATGACCATTATATATACTTTCATTCCAAATTGGTTTTCCCCCGGGGGGGGGGTTATCTAAGGTCATGTTGACCAAAAATACTTGTGTCCTATTTTCATGCATGCTTAGAGTGTAGATCAACTTATCAGTGTTGTAAAGATCTAGAGTGTTACTTGTTTTAAGTTATATTGCATGTGCTAACCACCAGTTCGAAAACCCTTGTAAGGGCATCTCAAAGAACACTTAACCATAAAATTTATGAGCAGAAAAGTACATAACTGTTTGCTGTCCTAAAACAACAACAAAGGACAATTTGGAGATTGGACTTAGAGCCAAACTTCAGGTCAAAGACAGACCCGATTTGGCAGCCTCATAGTGCCTTAGTTTTCTTCACTTCTAAACAAGGAAAATAAAACTTGCTGCCTTTGAAAACCTGCTAGTGGATGGGGGTGGCATGTTTGCTTTAAGAATATGGTCACCCAAAAGTTTAGCTTCCAAGCGCTCTAAAACCATGGCTCCATCCTCCAAATTAGTCTCCTCTGGATTGTTGTCCCAAGTCACATCTCTTTTATAATTATCAGTCTTCATTGCATCACAATAATGGGACAMCAACCTCAAGTTGTAATGCACATAAACCAAGCTTTCTGCCTAGTCTACATTCAAGCTTTTTCTCTTTACACTGTGGATGAAGCTATAGGTACTCCAACACCTCTTTGTAGAAGAGGATGTTAACCACCCGGGAAAGCAACTTCACCGCCATTTTATGTAGATATGTGGTAGAGGAGCCATAAATGTTCCACCATTCGATAGAATTCAACCTATCTCGATCTTTGGTTGCATGCAAGTTACCAAAGACTCCATGCTCACTGATGTACTTGCTCAATTCACTTCGTAATTGAGCACTCTTCCTCAGGTACCAACTTGTTTAATGCTAGCATATACTCGTTTTCACCTCTTGATCTGTGTCGTTTTCTCATGACCCCACTCCCAGGTGTTGGTTGGGCTAGCCAAGATTGAGAATAATATCATGGTGTAAGGACATATGCTAGGCAGGGTTACCAGAAGCACCCCCCCCCACTCCACCCTCGGAACCACGCTCGGAGCGGGTTCGCTCAGGAAGTGAGCTTCGGAGCTAGCTTCCGAAATCCGAATGCGCGCTTTTGGATTTCGAAAGCTCGCTTTGGGGTGCAAAAATGCGCTCCCTGCCCATCAAGAAGCATTGCACCCCGGAGCAAGCTTTCGAAATTCAGAAGCGTGCTTCTGGATTTCAGAAGCTCGCTTCTTGAGCGCTTCATCAAAGCTTT
>SNQJ01S0028947.1:91890-129492 GCA_010110895.2 Picea sitchensis
ATTGTCAAACATAAAGAATGTGGATGGATTAATCAGTTGTACAAGAGAGGGAAGCAAGTCATCAAATATATCACCGGGCATACAAGGGTCAATTACTTCTATAGCACTTACTCTAGGTTGTAGATACTTAAGATTGCACCAACGAGATTTGCTAGCTATTACCTCAGTTTTAGGTGCTTATTGAAGGTGAGACAAGCTTTGGTTGGTATGGTGATGAGTGATGAATGGGATGATTTGAGTAGTGATAAAGAAGGTGCATTAGCAGTCAAGAACACAATGCTTGACAACCAATTTTAGACACAGGTTCAATATGTTTTACAATTCACCAAGCCAATTTATAACATGATCAAGTTTTCAGATTCAGATCGGCCAATCATTAGGGAGGTGTATGAGCAAATGGATAGCATGCTAGGGCTGATTAAAGACATTGTTGAGTCTAAAGATGTCGACATGTATAACCTTATTCGTGTAAAAGTGGATAAACGGTGGGAAATGCTAAATATTCCAGTACATGCCTTAGCATACGTGCTAACACCGAAATACTATCTTGTATCATGGCTTTCAACACCAGCACCTGGTGGTGGGACCAAGAAAAAACCACACCAAGATCCAGAGGTTCAAGTAGGTAGAAATTTTTTCAAACAATTACTTATAATAATTTCTACTGATGGTTTATGTTCATTTCAATTTTCTACTTATGGTTTATATTCATAATTCATTTCTATTTATGATAAATTATAATTGCTGCAGGTTATATGAAAGCATTAGACAAATTGGTCCCGGACGAGGAGGAGTATGATAAGATACGACAAGAATTGAGCCAGTACATGCTTGGCCAAGGTGCCTTTGGGACCAACCATGCATTAAGAGATCGAGAGAATTTGAGTTCTCTTGCATGGTGGAACGTTTATGGTGGTGGCACCCCACAACTCCAACGTTTGGCAACACGAGTGCTTTCACAGGTGGTGAACACTTCTTCTGCAGAGAGGTGTTGGAGCACCTATAGTTTCATCCACAACGTCAAAAGAAATAGGTCGAATGCAGGCCGGGCAGAGAGCTTGGTTTATGTTCATTACAACTTGCGATTGTTGTCCCATTACTGTGAGGAGGCAAAGGAGGATAATAACTTGAAGTGTTGGGACAAACATCCAAAGGAGGATAATTTGGAGGATGGGGTAATGCTTTTAGAGCAATTTGAGAATGCTCTTTTTGATGATGATGATCATGCTGAGATGCCACCCCTAGCTATTACCCAGTCCTTGGTCCCCCTGTTCAGGACTGCAGCAGCAGGGGCTTCATCTTCATCTACTGCACAGTTTCGTGATCATCCTTCTTAGGCTCCTCCACTACCACCACGTGGAGGCACACACGACAATCGTGTTGGTGGAAGGAGGATGGGATAGTTGTTTGATGTTTCTCCCTTTTCATTACTTTACATGTCAGTCTATAGATGATAGATTCATAACATTTAGCAACTAGACTCTAGAGTCTAGTTTTGGACCTTTCGATCTTCTTAATTCAGTGTAGATGACCTATTTTGTAATCATAACTATTTGGTCATGACTCATGTTATTGTTGACAGTTGCTAGATGACTATTTCATTCCATAACTTAATGGTCTACTTTCTATTATATGGCTTAAAAATTTGTATGTTGGTTTGTAAGTTTGTAATTGCTAGATTCTAGATGGTTGACGCTTGAATGATTAATCATTGATGTACTACTACCTACTACCATGGATGCCATTTTAATGTTACAATGTACAAATATGCATGTTTTCATACATTTTGCAGCTAATTTGTCTTTTTGCATGTTTTTTTTTAATATAAACACAATATATATATATATATATATATATATATATAATAGACGCTTCCGGGATGCTTTGCTCCCGAGGATTTCTTGAAAATGACGCTCCCGACGCTTTGCTTCCTAAAAACGCTCCCGCTTCGCTCCGCGCTCTGGCAACAATGATGCTAGGGCATGGAGTGGAACATTCAAATTATCCCATCTTTTGACCACATGTTTGTGGATATGATCATACAAGATCACATCCCTCAACTCAACAATGTCTTTGATTTGGCCTAGCGTGTTGTCTATCTGCTCATACACCTCCCCAATCATTTACTGAACTGTATCTGCAAATTGAATATGTAATGTACCCAACCTCCAAGCTGAGTTCTATTACTACAAAAATGACTAAGTTTATTTTGATACCATTTAGAAACGATGCGCACACAACATGCCAAATAACTCATTCAACTAACAACATAATAAAACCTATGAATGCAGGCAAACCCAACAACCTTATCAAGATTCAAATTAATATTTACACAATGGAATAATCATAATAGAAACAACAGAGAACTTATCTATTTTATAAAATAACCAATTGGCTGCGTACGAAGGACGTTCCTCCCAACCATAGGGTTGTTGTTCCTTTTCTCCCAACATCAAGTCACCCCCATGCTCATAGTCCCTCGGGCTGTACCATTCGTTTATCAGGGTCTCTATGACACAGGTAACCAATGATCTCACTACTGGGAACTCGAGGGAACTCGCTGCTAGGAAAAACTACCAGGAGATAACAACAACAAGCTTGCTGCTGCAATGCAACTCACACAAGAGTTCACTCTTCAGGCTTGACAACCTGGTTCTTCAGCAAGCCTGACAACTTGCTTCTTCTATAAGCCTGACATCCTGCTTCTTCTTGCTGTCCCCAAAACAAATTTGCTTGGTTCATGTCTTCATTCTTCAGTTGTTCCTTATAGTAGCCATTAAGAAATTATACCCATTATATCCATTATCATATAACAATCATCATATTCATAGGAGTTTTTAACTCTAAACTCTAAACATTTATTCGAAATAATTTTGTAATCATAAACCAATACTCATCCGTATGGCTAACTTGTGCTTCACAAAGCTGCCACGGGAAAGAATTCAACTCACTGTTTTTCTCTGAAACACCCACATGATCCCAACCACCATACCATATGCATTATTAAGTTTTCCCTTCCTTGCTATACTCACCCTCTAGGTTCAGGCATCCCCTTCTCTATTGCACAGTCCCTTGGGCGATCCATCTTGCCAAGGCTTTCACATACAGGGACAACCCAACTTATTTCCAGACTCCCACTGACAATCTGTAACTTGTGGCAATCATAGGGTTCTAGTGTCCTAAAGGTAGCCTTCTTCTCGAGCTTCCCAGCTTCAATAACCATTATCTCATTTGTATCACACACATACAATCATTATGAGATATCAACATGACAATTTTCAATTATTAATTTTCAAAATCTGTTTTATACATGAAAACAAAATTTCCCAAGCATGAGTTTTCTGTTCATTATGTTTGTCTCTTGTAGTTGTAGGTATCAATCTTGCTTATGGGCTTAAACCATTTCCATATCCAAGACCATTCTACTTGCAATTTTCTCAACTTTCATGCAGCCAAACAAATTGTTAGTATCCATGCACATTATCTTTTCATTGCACATTTATAACAACTCATAAAGTGATCTCAGAATTGTATCTTACCATCAACTCAATCATTTTCAGCCATTATTCATATTAAATGGAATTCAACTATTAATCATATTAGTTGGAATGAAACTATCATTCACTGTATGTGCATCATCAAGACACCAAGATTTTCATAGTGCAATCAACTAATAAATAAAACCAATGTGCCAATACCCATGGCCACATCCACGCAATGCATCCTTGCATTGACTCTGGAATACCGCCTATTAATATCATTTGTTCCACCATGGTGAGTTGGAAGGTCTAGCCAACTCCTTAACACATAATCCAAACTCTTCTCATTTTATTTGCTCAATCATTTGGATACCTTCCTTTTCAACCCATACACACCACTAGGAATATGATCCCTTAGTGCTCTTCATTGTCGGCAAAGAGGTTGCAGTTCAAACATCGATTATAGCTAGGAAGACTAATTGAGCACTTGTATGGCGCAATAGCCCTTACATATCCAACCACAACATGGCCTGATACATGGCTATCTCTAGTGGCATTCATTGTTATAGTAGGAATATCTTTCCTAACTTGACTTGGTTATGATCTCATAACCCATCATAGCACACATGCTATTAACATTCCTATAATTGCATACAACAATACACAACATGTGTACATTCAAGGCCTTTTACCTTTACACATCAATTCAAATATTGAAACTTCACTGAGAGAATTCTTACCTCAATTCCCTTCAACATTTATGTGTCATAAGCAACCCAAATGCATACTTGCATGGCTGTTATTACATTGCTTGCTGCTACGTGATCAACTGGTATTTTATAGAAGCTCATAGGCTTCCTTTATCAACCTCTTGATCAACATCTTACCATCCTCATTTTCTTCATATACAACAACATCATTCTTAGCCATGCTATAAACATTTTTCCTAGATACACAATCCAACATTAGTCTTATTCAGTTATCATGACATCATTATTTCACACATAACAACAAACTACTCTTAGTCTACAAGCATGCCACAAGCATGTTCAAGCATGTCCACATGCACAAATGTACATCGATATGCATTAAGCATTCAATCTCATCATGCCTACTTCATGCACATGCATTCTAGCTTTATTATATACATATTGCATCACTTCCATTATGCATAATTATTTCATCTTTATTTATTTATTTATTTTTGTTGTAATAGATGGCTGTCCTTGAATTCTTGTAGATCCTCATTGCCCTGTGCATTGCCATTCTGCTCATTTGTGCACCATTGTTTCTTGATCTGAACCCTTCCCAACTAACTTCCACGTGGCCATTATGCATTTCCAGCCAATACGCCCTTATTGGCTACTGCTTCCACTCAAGCAATCATGCCCCAACTTTACCTTGCTAGAATCTTCCAACACCTTGGGGTGATGTGCTCTATATCATACCATCAACTAATGCTGCAGTATTTTCCAACCAGCCTAACCATTAACATCATGACATCCTTTGCCATTATCTCTAGCTGCTGGTTGGCTTTCTCAAATTTGTTTTTAGAACACTTTTCTTTACTCCATTGAGTAATTTCCCATGGAGCCTTGTCTTGTCCACTCAAGATCAATTGCCTCCAATGGGATGTTATGTTTCTCCATTGGTATTTTCAATGAATAACCTTTATTGTTCTGTCCTTTGACTTATTTGCACCTGTACCCTGCTTTCATTGCGCACTCTAATAACACAAGTGACATTCTTACTCTGAATACTTTTGGACAAAGTGGCTAATCTCTGGCTAGGAATTATTTTTCAGGCATTCCTATGCCTTTATTCAAAGATGACTCACTCATCCCAAGAGTCACTCATTACCCCCGAGATGCTTTCTTTTCTCTTGCAACAAACTTTGTCACCCTCACTACATTCTACCTTAAAGGCGATGGAGTCCTCCTTAACTCCCTTTGCATGCAAACGAAATTTTCACTTGCTAGCATCATGATTCATGTGAGAATCTTTGACGATTTACCTTTGCAAGCCATTCGGACTTTTTGCAACAGTTGAATACTAATTTGGCTTTGCTCTTTCCAAGCCCTTTACCCATTTTCCATTACTTGCTCTGTAGCTTTGCACTTCCCTCTGTAGCTCTTTGATGCCTCAGCCAAATGTACAAGCTTTGACCTGCTTCCTTGTCCAATGGACCCTGGGATTAATCTGGAACACACTCCCACAATCTTCATTCAAGACATCTGATCATATTTTTAATAGGCCCTTCACATAATTCTTGAGTGTTTCTCTGCTCAGCTACAATACCGTGCTGTTAAAACTCACTCCCTTTATTGCCAAGTGGTTGTACTTCCAAAAGTGCCTTTACATCACCGCATATGCACTATCATGAGCATTTGGACTTTTCTTTACCCAACAATCACTTCTGGCATATATTTCTATCATGATGGCCTTTGCATTACCTTTCCAACAACTATACTCAAGCCTTGTTCTGATTTATGAGATCAAAGTTATGGCTTCCTGAAATCCCCGTTTTGCCTCAATTTTGTCCTTCAAGTCCACCAATTACCTTCCTTCCAATTCTTTGAGAAATTCTTCGACTCAAAACTAAATTCTGAGTGGATGTCTGGATTCTCTCATCCAATAGATTTCTAGTGACTAATTTCTCGCTCAATTTTGAGCACTGAGCAAAAAGTAATAGTCAATTGAATATTGCCAATTTATCCCTTTTGTGAACCTTTCTCCCTTGTGCAAATAATCTCAAACACCAACTTTTGCTACTTATAGAGGTAAATCTCTTGGGAACCGAGGAAACTTTTCTAGGTGACTCAAATAATAATGATGACTTTGAATTTATAACAACTCTTAGATTGTTGAACTGATGCTCCAGTCAAAATCTGCAGTAATTTGGAAATGACAACTCTGTCCTTTTGCACTTTCTCCCGACTTAGAAATTTTAGCCTTGTTTAAGCATCCCTACATCAACTCCTTTTGAGTTTTGCTATAAACTCAAATGGGTATCTTCATGCTTGTTTTTTTGAACTATCTGTCAAAATTTCACCTTCATCTAGGTTCCGGGCTGAGAGTTATGGCCTGCAAAAGTTTAGACTGTTTTCTCAATTTTGATTCCTCTATGCTATAGGTGTCTTTTCTTCCATCTTGTACAATTTTAGGTACCTAGATTCCAAAAATTGCTCCATGGTTGTCTTCGATGGTCCACGGATTGCTCTCGTTTCCCAAACTGACTTCGAAGCAAGGAGTTATGCCCTATGGAAGTAAATTGGTGCTGAAAATATACCTTGTATTGTTTCAACTGTAACCTTCTCATACGAGCTTTGTTTTGTGCCCATAATAGCTCGTTGGAAAGCTCTCACTGAGCTCTTTCATTCTAGTAGCTTCTAGTAGCAAAGACTATGTGTACAAGAGGTACACAATTTTCTCGATTTTGATTACATAAAAATGCTATTTAGGCCCTCAAAATGTCCTTGCAAGCTGATGACCTTCAAAATTTTGAATTTTTTTGTAGAAAATTGACTAATTTATTGTTATAACAGTGTTTTAATCCGAGCCGTCGATCTCAAAATCAAGACTAATCCCAACCGTCGATTTGCTAAACCTTGCCAAGCCCGTAGATGAATCTCAACCATTGATCGCCGATTCAAAGCAATCTGGACCATCCATTGTCCAACATCCAAAACTCCATCGACGATCGATGATTTCCCTTGATAGCCGACTTGCAAGATTTCACCGAGTTTTTCAACTCGATAATCTGCAACATTATTAGAGATGACTTGAATGACATTGTAGGGCTGAATCTCTTGAATAGTTTCAATCAAGGCTTCTGCAACAAGACTCTCAATGAAAGGATGATTTTGTAGTTGGCATAGCTGTTGATAATGATCCCATTCCTAGCAGTGGTGATGAGTTTGAAACTTTGATGATTGATCATGTTGATCAATCATATGTAGTAGATTAGTAGATTGTAGTTTTTGCATGTTTTATGGACTGTAGAGGCCATTTAGAGCCTCACTGATTATGTATTTTGTTGCTGATATGTATTGCACTTGGTGCCATTTTGATATATATACCCTTACATGGTATATAGATTAGCAAACTTTGCATATTTTGTCTCTAATGGTTTGGAATTATGGTCTGAAAGCTGTAAACCAATTTTTTTTGTTAAAATTTAATTATTTAATGTATTTTTTTATTGAACGGAGTCATTGAAATCAAACCAGTTTGGTTTGATCCGGTTCCGGTTTGATGTCTGAGTTGATAGGTGACCAGTTTGATGTCTGGTTCCGGTTTTAAAAACTATGGATAATAGCTAGCAAATTTGGTCTTTGCAATCTTTAGTAACTCCAACTTGGAGTGATTGAGGAAAATTAAGTGGGCCATGGTATGATTGGTAATAAATTTTATCATCTTCTTCCCTCTCTTGTACAAAGCACCGATCCATCTATAATCATGGTCCTTCATTTTAATGATATCATGCATTAAAAGGTTCATTGTGTGAACAAAACACCTTGACCAAAATATATTGGGGTACCTATTCTTAGTGATTGCTCCTGTTGCCTTACAATAAGCAACATTATTAGTGATGACTTGAATGACATTGTAGGGCTGAATCTCTTGAATAGTTTTAATCAAGGCTTCTGCAAAATTAATTCTGGTCTTGTAGCGATCTGAGTAGTCATGGGATGAAAGGAAGACTGCACCACTAACATACACACCAAGAATATTTATCAATGGCCTACCTTTAACATTTGTCCAACCATCAGATACAATTGATACCCCATAATGGTTCCAAGCATTTGTAATTTTTCCTAGAGCACCATGGATTTCAGATCTTTTCCTGTCAAGTCCCATGGTTTTAGCTTTGTCATATCCGAGGCTCTTGTATCCTTTAGGGGTTGTTGATGGCTTGAACCATTTCATGCCAATACGGTGAGTGAAGAACATTGAATGGTACACAACATACATAGAGAAACTTGATTTTTTTTGCATCCACATCATCTCTACAATCTTGGTCAAGGAAATCTGATAGTGTTCTACACCTTGAAAGCGAAGGCGAGAATCCACTAGCATGGGGGGATATGGATCGACTAGTGAACATTCTTTGTGAACTATCATGTTCAACCCTTGGTTTTTTGGGTTTGTTTTGGGTTGCCTCCTCTTTCTTTTGGTATTTGGTTTTGTCTTTGGGTGGCACTTCCACACAAGTTTTGACTCCTATAGCCTTACCTTCATCCCAGTGCATAAGCCCACATAGATGCTTTCTCACATGGTTATAAGAACCCGTGTAAGTTTTATGACAATGGTGGCATGTGAATTTTGTGGTTCCACCCCCTTTCCCTTGCCCTAGCCTTGTCGCATTCTTTCACAAGGGTGTTAAGATCTTTTTGGGTTTTTTTGCATCATCACTATCATTTTCTTTTTAATCATACGCTTCCCTTTCTTCCTCCTTTCCATGGTATGTGTTGTCCACTTCTATTTCTTCCTGACTATCATGGATATTTCGACGTCCTCTCCCAACACCACCGTCATAATAAAAAATGGAACCAAAATGATATACCACATTGACATACCCATTGTGCTTGTTGAACCATGATAATAACTTGTTGCCTGCAATAGAATGATGGATAAGAAATGGGAAAGAGGAGGAGAAAAAACATTCAAATATTCAACATAGCATAATATACTAGTTTACAACACATGGAATTTAAAAAAAACAAAAACTGGAATGGGCTTAACAACCTACCTCTTTAGCGCTCCAATGGTGGTTGAATATGACTATGGCAGCTTTCAATCTCCCTTCCAAGCTCTCATAAATGACAACCTTCAATATTCCTTCCAAGCTGTCCAATCTCCCTATGGCAACCTTCAATATTCCTTTCAAGCTCTCCAATCTCCCTATAGTAGGCTTCAATCTTTTCAAGAACTAGCAAGAAGCCCACTCAAAACCATCCTAGAAAAGATAAGTGAAATGAACTAAATGAGAAATAGAACGAGAGAAAAATGGAGTGAGTGAGTGTTTTAATCCTAACAAACCCTAGACATGCCTTTTGAAACCATTTGGAACCTTGCCTTAGTTCCCAAACACCCCCAAAAAATGGAGCTACCTCATTGCATGGGAGCACTAAGGGAGTGATTGTCTTCTCCCGAGAGCATTCAGGGAGCGACGCTCGCAAAAAATGCTCCCAGAAGGGAGCGTTCAGGAAGCGTGAGTCCCAAGGGCACTTCTTGAATGCTCCCTTTGGGAGCGTGTTTTAGGAGCAAAGCGTTNTGGGGGGGGGGGGGCGCTCCCCCACAACGTAGGTTAGGGTGCAAGAGGCATTACAGTTTGTTATCATTAGTCATGGTGGATATTAATGATTGAATTTTATATATGGCATGGCAAAGAAGTATAACAAATGATTTTGGATGATAATTGTTTGAATGATTGCAAAGTCATTATCTCATTCACATCTCCAATAGTGGAGATGATAAGGTTTGGACAATCAGATTTCCTTAGTCTTAGGGAAGTATATGAGGGAATTTGATAACATAGTTAGCAAAATACAATCCATTGTTCTAAGAGGGATCCATCTTTGGGTTTGTTTAAAGCAAGGTTACTGGGAGTGCCCCCCTTGCTCCCAAGCTCCGGAGCGTGCTCCCAAACTCTGTGAGCGTGCTCTATTGCGCTCTCAGATGCTCTTTTCCAATCTGGGAGCGCACTCCCATGTCGCTCTGACCATGCTCCTCAAACACTCCCGCGAAGTACCTAGACGCTTTCGCGAAGTACCCAGATGCTCCCGCACCAACTCAAAAAAATATCAATTTTTTTTTTATAATTTATGAGGGAGGGGTGGGACCTCCTAGGCTTAGGGTTTAGGGAAAGAAATGAGGAAAATAAAGGAGCTCTTCCCCCTCCATTCTCCTCATTCTTTCATTTATGTTTGCTTGAGCTTGGAGAGGAGGAAAGAGAAAAGGAGAGCTTGAAGGAGAGTGTAGATTTGTGAGAGCTTGGAGGAGAGAGCAAAGGAGAGCTTGGAAGAGTGAGCAAAGAGGAGCATGGAGGAGAGAACAAAGACAACCATCTATCTCAAGTTTCAAGTTTCAAGAGCTAAAGAGGTAAGCCCAAACCCCAACTCCCTCATTTCCTTGGGTTAACTTTGTTTATGGGTTTTTCCTCCTCTCCTACCCTTTCCCATTCCTTCTCTCTCATTTTATTGTAGGTTGGTCATCTAAAACTTGAGGAAAATGGCCTTCTTTTGGTTTATCATTCCTTTTTTGGTTCTCATTGTCTTGGTGGGGACTAGGCATCGAAGGGAAGAAGAGGATAGTGGTCATTCTCATGATGACCCACAATATGAAGATGGTCAAGTGTTTGAAGAGGATGAAGAGGATGAAGAGGGCAATGAAGGTGGCAAAGCTTCATCGACACCCTTGTGGAGATTTGTGACAAAACTTGAGGAGGGAAGAGGTGGTGGAACTACTAAATTTTTATGTCCTCATGATTGTCATCAAGAAAAATCTTATACTGGTTCATATACCTGTGTGAGGAGGCATCTTTGTGGTGTAATGGAGAGTGATGACAAGAAGGGGGCCATTGGGATCTCAATTTTCCCTAATAAGATATCCAAGCAAGAGAGACAAAATTACATAAGGATAGAGGAAGCTGTACAAAGAGAGCATGGTAAAAAAACAAAAGCTTCAATCTGATGCCTCATCTAAATTTGGTGGCAACACATCTCCATCTCCAAATGGTTCGGGAACCTCTGGATCTAGAAGAACAATAGCATATTTCCTTGATATTGGAGGTAGGGATGAGCTGGATGCAAAAGTGGTCCGGTTTCTCTATGCTTGTGGTATCCCATTCAATGTGCTTTGCTCCCCATATTGGCATGTTCTTGTCAAGGGAATCAATGAAGCCCCCAAAGGATACAAGAGCCCCTCTTATGAGAAACGCTAGAACTATGTTACTCGATAGGGGAAAAGCAAAAATTCAAAGAGCTCTAACACGGTTTACAAATGATTGGGGGAACTTTGGGGTATCCATTGTATTAGATGATTGGACAAATGTTAGAAACCAACATTTGATCAATGTTCTTGGTGTTTCTGCTATCGGTGCAGTGTTTCTTGCAACACATGACTCCTCTTCAATCATTGCATCTTCTCAAAACATTTCATATCTGTTGAAAACAATTAATGATGTTGGTCCTTCTAATGTGATTCAAGTAATCACTGATAACACAACAAATTGTAAAGGAGCAGGTAAAATCATTGAGCTGAACTATCCACACATCTTTTGGTCTCAGTGTTTGGTGCGTACCTTGAACCTTTTGATACATGATATTGTTAAGCATAGAAAATGTGGATGGATTAATGACATGTACAAAAGAGGGAAGAAACTCGTCAAATTTGTCACATGTCATACAAGGGTCAATTACTTTTATGGCACACAGTCTAGGTTGCAGCTGCTTAAGATTGCAAAAACTAGATTTGCTAGCTATTACCTCACCTTTAGGTGCTTATCGAAGGTGAGGCAAGCTTTGGGTGCTATGGTGATGAGTGATGCATGGGATGAAATGAGCACTAATAGAAAAGGTGCTAATGCAGTGAAGGAGACAGTTCTTAACAGTCAGTTTTGGTCACAGGTTTGGTATGTTTTGCAATTCACCAAGCCAATTCATCCCATGATCAAGTTTGCAGATTTAGATAGGCCAATCATAGGGGAGGTGTATGAGCAAATGGATAGCATGCTGGGGCAGATTAAAGACATTGTTGAGCCTAGAGATGTCAACCTGTATAATCATATTCGTGTAGATGTGGAAAAACGGTGGGAAATGCTAAATATTCCAGTACATGCCTTAGCATATGTGCTAATACCTAAATACTATCATGTTTCATGGCTTTCATCACCAACACCTGGTGGTGGGTCCAAGAAAAGACCACACCGAGATCTATAGGTTCAAGTTGGTTATATGAAAGCATTAGACAAATTGGTCCTGGATGAGGAGTGTGACAACATACAGAAACAATTGAGCCAATACATCCTTGGCAATGGTGCCTTTGGGACCTGTTGCCGCCTTATACACACTTGGGCTATCGTGGAAGAAATCTTCAATCCACTTAGTGTGTCCTTGGGGGCAAGTCTTGAGATAAGGTGTTGTCACCCGATCCTTGATTACTCCGTCTAGGCCAACTCCTAGCGAAGCCAAGGGGGGTAGTCCCTAACAAATATACTAAGGCTCTTAAACTATGTTAAGCAAAAAAGAACTATTCTAGGAGTTTATTGCAAACAAAACATAAAACATTCAACTTAATCATTCATCAGATAAGATATTTATATAAAGCATTTTTCTAATCATAAAGATGCATGCATAATAAAGTAGGATACAATATCTGCAAGATTTATAAAATTTGTTAGACAATCACATTTGAGAATGAAAATACTGCTCATAAACATAAAGATATAACCATAGAACCAGTGCCTTAAAAGTGTCGTGGGCAGTTGTTGAACGCATGTTTTATTAGGGTTTATTGAAAGTAGATTAATGAGAGATGTGTGGCCTCTTTAGAGGTTACCTCTTTGTTTGGAAACTTGCTGAGAACCTCTCGAAGCCCCAAGGCTTCACCAACAAGTTCACTAAGGGTGCCGGATGTTCAACACGGGGAGAACCTAGATCTCAAAGTTCCCGTCTGACTTCACGCACTCCCCTTAGGCGTTTTCCTGTGCATTAAGGTAACTACTATTAAGGTTTCCCTAATTATACTACTCCACACTAACAACTCCGGTTTTGATGAATCCCACGATCGAGCTAGGCTCGCAAGGGTTCAGAGCATACACCGGTAGTTGCGAGGAAGGTTTATTTTAAACCTGAAAAGAAACAAAACTTGAAATTGAAAACTAAAAATGAAATGTAGAAAACTTTGAAAGATTTTTTTAATTACTAAGAGCAAAAAATGAAATCTAAGCTAGCATGCATTAAAAATTGAAGTTATTTTGTGCTTAAGTGCATGAAGTATTGAGTGCTTTGTAAGTTTGATTTCCCTTAAGCTTGTGTGTTTGTAAGTAAAATAAGATGATAAAACTTTGCAAGGAAAATGAAAAGAGACAAGCACACAACACCACCAATCCCCCTAAAGGGGATGAAGAAACTGGGCACCAAAGGCCCACTTCTATTAAGCCTATTACAACCCTGAGAGGATGGCACTCTTTTTTCTCTTCTTTTAGCTTTTTACTTTTGGATCCTTATAGAAATGGATCAATGCTAAACTAACTCTTACAAAGAGATTCCTTGAGTCTTGGTTTCAAAGGGTCAGGTCTGGAGTGAAAGATCTTCAATTTGGGTCCCCAAAAAGGTTGAAATCTCCCTTGTACTATGACAGACCTGCTAAAAACCAGCAAAGAAAAGTTATTAGTATTGACAGAAAATGATATGCAAATGCAAAACAGAAGGAAGAATTTCTGTAAGACTTTTCACAAAATTTTTATGCATAATAAAAGACAATTTTTTGGGCTTTTTAGAGAGTTTAAGGAAGCTACTTAGGTCCTTCTTGGGTACTTTCTGTTTGCTGTCCTAAAACAGAAACTTAAAGTACTCAAATGACTAGATATTGAGGATAAGCAATCAACAACTTTATACTTTGAAATTTACTAATAAATATCGGAAAATTACTTAATAAAAACTAGATATATACTTAGATTTAACAATAAATTTGAAACTAGATCTAGATTTTGCATGCAAACACTAGATAGTAAAACTATAACTTTAAAACTTGATCTAGCTATCCATGCAACCAAAGAAAGAGAGTGGGGAAGAAAAGTTTTGATTTTATAGAGCCTTTTGCTTGAGTTTCATGAACCCTTGGGCTATGGAGTCATTTTCTGGTGTGAAGAAGAGGGAGGAAAGTCTTCTGAAATGCCTTTAGAGAAAACAAAAGAAACAACTGAGCTCTTTTGAATCTCCAAAAGTTGTTTTTTCACGCTCCAAATTCCTTGCTAGTACCTGCAAAACAACGGTGTTTCTTACAAGAGAGACTTCATTTCACGTTAGTTTAAACAAAAACCAAGCATGTAATATAAGCATCAAATGTATTAAACAAATATATAGACTAGCAAACAAGTAGAACTATATATTCTAACTAGATAACAATATCCTTACTATTAACCACTATGCAAGTACAATAAAGAAACTTGAAATGATATTACTTCATAAGTTAACAATCCATTTGCACATGTGAGACTACACACCAAATCTTGACCTCCAAAGTTTTTGATTCAATATAAAAAATTTACAAAATGATCAAGTCGCCCAAGCTCCAACTGGACTCAATGGAGGAGGGTCGACATTGATTTATACAATAATTGGTGAAGATCCCAAGGTAAAGGTGCATGGGAGAGGAGGAGATACGCATGAGCTAGGGGGAGATGCGCATGAGCTAAGTGGGAGAAGTGTAGAGTGGAAGGTAGGAGATGTGGAGTGATGTGGGAGGAGTGTAGGAGATGAGTGAGGGTAAGGGTGAGTGAAGTGAGGTGGTAGTTGAGTGAGGTCGAGTGTCAAGCTTTGGGATTAGCGCCCTCAAGGAGAATGCGCCAACTATGCAAGGGGATGTGCATGAGCTCATTGGGATCTCCACCCATGTGCCATGTCAACTAGGCCATGCATCCTCACTAGGAGAGACCTCTGCCAACTGTACTCGGGACTCCAGACAAGGAAAAACATGTTTTCGACTTGTTTGCTAACTTTTAGGGATTCCCCTAAATTTTAGGAAAATTAATTAAGGTCCTCGTTTTTTTCTTTTTGAGAGTAAAATACATTTTTGAGTGACTAAAATCACTTTTTTGCCTAGACAAAGGGGGAATGAGGGTTTAGGGCGTGCTCTGGCTTAGAAAACGAGCACAAATATGGCATCTGACATTGACTGATGCCATTTTTTACAACTTTATTGACTCTTCCATTAAAAATGTCCGTTTTACGTGAAATTTTTTATTTGACCAAAACATTAAAAAAAACCTATGGGGACTTAGCACAATTTCCATATGACTCAATATACATGACCTAGCATGAACTCATATACATTTAGACACTAGACGTTGGTTATACCATGCCAAGGCCTAACCACCAACACATACTCCAGCGTTGGAGTCAACTTTGAGTGAAAATACTTAGAAATTATTAATCGCTTGATAGACAAGAAATAATTAACAAGTGAAAAAAAACACTCTAGAGTACATGCTTGTGCCCAGGTCTTAGGTGGCCAATAGTCTTTTATAACTTTCATGCTCAAGTCATTTATTACAATGCCCCAGAGGGATGGAAATGCGGAAAAAAGGTGGTTTGATAGACCGGCTGAATTTGTGAACACTGACTTCTGAGCATCTAACTGCTCAGTCTCTGGCAGCTCATCTGCAAATCCAGCTAGTACAACTCTGTGGATAACCGGACCAACCATGCAATTAGAGATCGAGGGAATTTGAATTCTCTTGAGTGGTGGAACATGCATGGCGGTGCTACCCCATAGCTGCAACGTTTGGCAACACAGGTGGTGAACACTACTTCTGCAGGGAGGTGTTGGAGCACCTACAATTTCATCCATAGCGTTAGAAGAAACAGGTTGAATGTAGGTCGAGCAGAGAACTTTGTTTATGTGCATTACAACTTGTGATTGTTGTCCCATTACTGTGAGGAGGCAAAGATGGATAAAAACTTAATCATTGGGACAACAATCCAGAGGAGGATAATTTGGAGGATGGAGTATTGCTTTTAGAGCAATTGGAGAGTGTTCTTTTGGATGATGATGATCAAGTTGAGATGCCACTCCCATGGTCCCCATGTCCAGGACTCTAGCTACAACGCTAGGGTCTTAATCTTCACTTCCGCTGCGGCAGTCTACATCTACTTCTGCACAGTTTCGTCCTTCTCAGGCTACTCCGATACCATCACATGGAGGCCTATGTAACAATCGTGGTGTTGGAAGGAGGATGGGATAGTTGTTTGATGTCTCTCCTTTTTCATTACTTTATATGTCATAGTCTATAGATGATAGGTTCATAGTATTTATCAACTAACTCAATTTAAACTTTATTGTTTTGGATTGTTTGGTCTTCATACTTCAGTTCAGATGGCCGATTCTGTAAACACAACTATTTGGTCATGAGTCATGACTCATGTTATTGTTAATAGTTGCTAGATAACCGATTTCATTCCATAAGTTAATGGTCTACTTTCTATTATATGCCTTAAACATTTGTATGTTGGTTTGTAAGTTTGTAATTGGAAGAATCTAGATGGTTGATTCTCAAATGATTAGTGTTTGATGTACTATGGATGCCATTTTTATCTATATTAATGTACAAATATGCATGGTTACATATATTATGCAGCTAATATATATATATATATATATATATATAATAGATGCTCCTTGGACACTCTGCTCCCGAGGATTTTTGGAAAATAACGCTCCCGCTCCGCTCCACCCTCGAGTGGGGTTTAAAGAACTCCAATAATTGAAAGTGAAGAGGTGGATCAAGATGAATAACCCACTTCATATGGTTTCTTATGCACTTAATGCCAAGTCTTATCTGGAGGCTAGGCAAAGTTGTAGCAATAGATGGTCTCAAGGTGAAAGTGGGGTTCTGTAATGTCATATCAAAGATCGACAACCCTAATTGAGAAAATATAATTATCATAGTTTTTAGATTTTGTAGAATTATGTTGCCTCACTTGCATAGTTGTTGCAATGTAGGATAGGATAAGCATGGTGTAGGTGAATCCTATTGGATGGTTGAGATGCATTGGGACAAGGCCCTATGGATTTGACAACTTGCAATGTGTTTGTTGTCTCAGGGTGCAAGCTCTTCACCCTTGGACTAGGAAGGCTCTAGAGTATTTATAGGGTCTTGTATCATGGTGAGATGTACATGTAGAAATTTAGGATACATAAATTCATTGGAATGATGGCGGACATAGAAAATAATGAATAGGATTTATTATTAATGCTGCAAAGATACATCTCTCACAGACACCTTTACTGTTAGTTTTCTTGTGTCGCTCGGACAGTGCTTCAGCTACAACGTTCTTTCCTTCAGCACAACAGGCTGTACAGCAGTCTGTACAGTAGAGCTCTAGCAATGACAGGGCACCTCTCATCAGTGGTCTATTCAGCGGAGGGAGGGTGCACTAGTTCTCATGGAGGAGAGAGAAAGATGAAGGGCACATGCATGCGCCATATTCAGTTTATTTCCTGTTTTAATTAAATTAGCAGACAGTTCTAATTCTGAGTTTGCTTTATTTAGTTTTGTATGCACAATTAGACGGTGAAGTTCCCAAGACACTCGTGCATGAGGATTCTCTGGCTGAAGTTAAGGATGCAGATCTCTAGGAGGGTGCTCCTTAATTTAGCACAGTTATCCATGCAGGCTGGGCGCTCTAGGGATAGGGTTTTGCACTTTCAGTTAAGGCTTTGTTGTGCACACGTCCAGATTCAGTGTATCTCTCTTCTTCCCTCGTCTATAAAGTAGAAACAGGGTGCACCTCTTTGGGCATTGAGAGTTTGAGTTTTGAACTGTATTTTCTTCTTCTGTTTTCCAGATTTATTAGAATTTACAGATGTTGTTTTGAGTGTTATGAAAATCAGTTTGCTGTTTTATTTTACTGCAGTGTGTGTTTGTAGGTTAGAGTTCTCTTTAGCAGAAATTTTGATTGTCTTTCTCAACCTTAGCGATCTATAGTTTTAGGTTAAATTTTAAAGACTAGAATCTGCTCGTCATGATCTGATTTGACATGGTATCAGCGCGTAGTTGCTGAGACCTTCTAGGAATCCTTGTATGGATAGTAGGGCTGTTACTTGTGAGAGGGAGCTGTCAGGACGTTTCAGGGGTGAGATGCCCATGATCCATGCTTGAGAAAATCACAGTGGACCTGTGATATTTTGCTTTTAGGTTGCTGATCCATTTTGTCTAGCAGGGTATTCGAATGCAGAAGGATCACTACATTCAGTGTCAAATACGAAGATAGATTGGAAGGTCCCTCTAGCTCCATCCTGTGGAAGTGTCGGGGATGGGTACAGATATTGTTGGAGGAGCATGATCTGTGGGACGTTGTTGAGAACTTAGTTGTAGCGGCTACCAATCTTGTGTTATTGGAAAAACATAAGAATAAGATGGCCAAGTTCAAATGAGTCATCTTTGACTTTGTGAAAAATCATTTGATCACTCACATTGCTGGAAAGACTATGGGAAAGGACACGTTTGATTCTCTAGTCACTTTATATCAAAATGAGGACATCAATCAAAAGATGATGTTGCAGAATAAACCCAGAGCCACGTGGATGAGCAAGACAGATACCGTTGCTACCTACTTGATTAAGATTAATGAACTCTGTGATCAGCTTGCAAGAGTGAAGAGCTAGTATCCCATAGCATTAAATGAGTTCTCCCCTTAGCAACCTTTTGTTCATGGGTGCTATGCTTGAGAAAATCTTCCCACCTATGAGAAGCTATGGGAGGACTTCATCTGGAAGGAGACGAGATTAGAGGGTGTAGTAGGACTAGAGAGGAGGAGCAAAATCTTTCCCTCATCAACAAGATGAAGAAGGGCAACAAGAAAAGAGGACTCGGGAAGGGTCAGAAAGAGAAGAAAGAGGATTCAGGGTCCTTGAACCAGGGAAAGAAGGATTTGAGCCACATCAAGTGTTTCAAGTGTTAGAAGTGGGCACTATGCTTCCTAGTGTCATGAGAAGAAGGGGAAGGGCAAACAGTAGCAACAAAAGCTATTTGCAGGGAGCATAAAAAGCATCAACTAGCGTGGATGAGCTTTCATCCAAGCTTGAGACACACTTCTCCATGGTCTCATGCCTGTCATCTAACATCGTGTTTGGTGTTGGTTGGTATGTGGACTTAGGGGCCTCCAAACATATGTCCTCTAATAAGAAGGTATTCAACAAAATTTAGGCCCAAGAGGCAGGCATGCAAGTGGAACTTGGTGATGATGCCACTTATCCAGTTGCAAGAGTGGGATCCATCTCATTCCAGATGCCATCAGGTGATATCCTTGAGCTTAGTGATGTTTTGTATGTACTTGGCTTAACTAAAATTTTCCTTTAAATTTTAGTGATGATAGATCTAGGATATATGGCTGAGTTTGATTATTGGAAAGTCCTCATTCAAAAGAGATGATTGTATCTTGGTTGGGTGTTGACCAAAGGTATTTGAGAGGGTGGTTTATATAAGTTGCAGGGGGATCCTTGAGAGCCTTGCTACTCAGTGACAACTTGTGTGAGCTTTGGCACACGAGGTTAGATCACTTGCACTATGGAGCATTGCCAATATTCAAGGACATGGTGCAGGGATTGCTAAACTTCAAGGTGGAGAAGAAATGAGTGTGGAAGGGCTTTGCACTCGACAAGCATGTGAAGGCAGGGTTTCCTAACAATGAGCATAGGTTAAGAGAGATTCTTGACTTTATTCACTTAGTCGTATGTGGACCCATGTATTCAACTTCTTTATCAAGTAGCATTTATTTTGTGTCTTTTATTGATCATTTGTCTAGGAAGTTCGAGATTTACTTCATGAAGACCAAGGATAAGGTCTTCGAGAAGTTATTATAGTTTAAGGCTTTTGTACAATATGGGACTGGGAAGAAGATCACGGTAGTGAGGTCTTACAATGAAGTGGAGTATACTTCCAAGGAGTTTGACACATTTTACAAGCAAGCATGAATCAAGGAAGAATAATTCCCTCCAACCCTCAACATAATGGGATTACAAAGAGGAAAAACAAGTTCATCACATAAATAGCCAAATCTATAATCCATGATCTAGATTTTCCCATGTGTCTTTTTGAAATTTTTTGTCTTACAACTGTATATATTTTGGACAAGTGTCCTCCTTGAGTCTTGAAGGACAAGACACCAGAGGAGACATTCACAGGTGAGAATCCTTAGGTAGCACATCTTTATGTTTTCTATTGTCCTCTTTGTTATCACATAGGGTTGTCAAGGGCCATAGGTGTGTGTCGATATACCCGAGTCTGTAGTCTTGCCCCGTCTCTATCCTTTTCGCACACCAAATCTTAAGTTTTTCCCCCTTCGGCTTGTAAATCGTTCTCTGTTTGCCCTTGTTCGTTTGTGCGCCCTGGTTTTCCTTAAATATCTTACTCGAGTGAAATCTTGGCCCCAAGCCCCTCTGTTTTCTCAAAGGGCGAGCACTCGCATCCTGTGTTTTAGTCATTGGTCTCCCTGTTTTCTCAGCTCGCAGCCAGTTGTCCAAATCCTTGATCGTGCAGGTCGCAACCATGAACACAAAGCGCAACTTTCTTAAACCGTCTGTTTCGATATTGAATCATAAGCAAAAGACAGTTTTTTAGCGGCGAAGATTCCGGGAACAATCCAGATCAGTGGCTCACAGATGTTTGGGAGTGCAAACTTGTGCGAAGTATATCGCCAAAACAAAAGGCCCCGAAGTGAATACGAGTCGTTGTTCTTAAAGGGGACATGTGGCAGTTGATCCAAGCTTTCGGGGAAATGAGCTTCGGGAGATTTGAAATGAGAAGTGCTTAGAAATCTCGAAGGGCTGAAGCCCGAAGTCCCGGAGACCCGAAGTGGATATCGACCATCCAAGTCCAGAATGCCACGCATCATCAGATCCTCAGCTTCAGAGGTTTTGCTTAGAGGGAAATGTGGTTTGAGAATTGAAATTCTCGAAGGCCAATTCATGAAGCAGATCTCAACCGTTGATTCGAAGAGGGAAGATTCGATCCGTCGATCTAAAGCGCTAGAGCTGGGACGTTGATCAGGAAGCCTCATCTCAGATCACAAGATCAACAGTCACGCTCCATTGCGGGGTCAGAAGGTGCGCACGTTTTAAAATTTTAAGGGCGGGCCGCAATCAAAACCATGGTTTTTGGAAAGGGACACGTGGCGGTTTGTAACACCCTGTTTCCCCCAGTCTGTAAAAAATAACTATACTGGCCAAGTATTGTGGCAAACTCAAAAATGTGAATGTGTGATGTGAATAGACCTTGTGAAAAAGGTCGATGAATGTGAATAATATTATGAATATATATATTGCAGGACTGCTGAGAGGGGAATATGCTGAAAAAGAGACCACGATGGYTGGATAAAGGTGGTGGAAGRCACCTGGAATGGTGGCGTTAACTTCCACYGAAAACCAATACCRTATTTGGTCTTCACTGGCCCGGAGAACCAAGAGCGGCTCGCTGGCCCGAAATTAATTACTCGCAGGTTGGTAGGTGGATGGCTCCTCATGCGTAATGAGGGATGGGGGTAAAACCGCCCATCCGTGGGGTCCTAACACCTGACCACCGCGAGGGAGATCGTGCCACATGCAACCTCGCCGGAAAGGAAAAAGGCAGGAGGAGTGTGCGATCAGGGGCAGACGCGAGGGAGGAAGAACTCTGGAAAAATATGTAGAGTCAGTGATAGCGGAGAAGAAGGAGAGTAACCTTCGTTCTCGGTCATTGGCAGACAGAGACGCAGTCTCGCAGTATCGTGGTCTCAGCTCAGGGGTGGTTAGTGGTAAATTCGTTGGGAGTCGCTGAGCCTACAGTTGGGTGGAAACAAGCACCCCTCTTAGCAGTTGCATCACCTTTGGTGTTTTTCTGATAAGTGTTTTGTCTCTGGCATCTTGAAATATATTTATATTCTGACATTTATGCTCATAAGCTTTGAAATTGTGAATGATTTCAGTGCAAGAATGTTTGTATGGTGTTTTGATCAGTACTGGTAGTTGCATGTTTATAATGGAAAGACTACGTATGCCTTATGTTTTCATAAATCGCTATTTATATGCATACTGATCTAATTCAGGCTTCACGTCTGGTTCTCGAGAGAGAGATACCCTTATCTGCCTCAGATAGTACCCTGGGTAAACCTCCCCATAGAGATACCCTCCTTGAAAAGCCCATCAAGAACCTAGAAAGAGGATGTGAAGGCGCAAGGCCTTAATAACCCTGCACGAGGAGGAACGATCCTCTTGAAATCCCGAGATGGCTGTGTAGGGATAAGTATCGTTTGACGGGCGAGATCCTGTCGGAAGATCTATGGTCACTCACGACCGTTAGATTGGAAGGAGAAGAGGGGGTGTTAAATGCCTCAACCCCTTTCCTTTGTTTTCACGAGTAGAGACCGAGACCCACTCAAGTCCTAGACTTGATGAAGGAGAGCAATAGATGTGCTGAAGACTCTTTTAAGAGTCAAACCCAGGAGAGAGAGCTCAAAGCTCCCAAGTCCCTCATAGTTGACGAAGCTCAGGACAGATAGCACTTGGTCAGATTTACAAACCCCGTAGGAATTCACAGAGGTCGAGGAAATCTTTCATGGCTTCAGAGTAGGGAAGCCCGGGAGGGATAGTGCCGTTTTGTGCACGGAGCCATAGCTGCGAAGGTTGCAGAGGAGAAGCAAAGGCCGAGACCTTTGATACTTAAGAAATCTTCCAAGGAGAAGAAAGAGAAGTGCATGCTCAAGGAAGAGCTACAACTGCCGTTAGATTAGCTGGAGCGAAATAGATCTGGGTCGTCGAAAATTTACCTCCAGACGCGCGCAGAAGAGAGAAGAAACATACGACAGAGACACTTCGAGATAGAAGTGGCGAACAGCCGATGACCGTTGGATCTTGCAGAGTTGCAAGGCAGTTAGGGTTGGGTGCTTCAACCCACAAAGTCGCGAGGTTGTGAGATGTGAGAAGAGCGAAAAGGAAGTCAAACCATCGTTGACTTTCGCGTCTCAAAGGTTCGCGAGGTAGAAGCACGAAGGCTCGACGCCCCAACTCGTGAGGTTGCGAGATGTGAGAAGAGCGAAGAGGAACTCAAACCATCGCTGACTTTTGCGTCTCGGAGGTTTGCGAGGTAGAAGCACGAAGGCTCGACGCCCCAACCCGCGAGGTTGCGAGATGCGAGAAGTGTGAAAAAGGAAGTCAAACCATCGTTGACTTTCGCGTCTCAGAGGTTCGCGAGATAGAAGCATGAAAGCTCGACGCCCCAACTTGTGAGGTTGCGAGATGCGAGAAGTGCGAAAAGGAAGTCAAACCACCGCTGACTTTCCCGTCTCGGAGGTTCGCGAGATAGGAGCACGAAGGCTCGACACCCAACTCGCAAGGTTGCGAGATGCGAGAAGTGCGAAAAAGGAAGTCAAACCATCGCTGACTTTCGCGTCTCGGAGGTTCGCGAGATAGGAGCACGAAGGCTCGACGCCCCAACTCGCGAGGTTGCGAGTAGCGAAAAGTGTCAAAGGGAAGTCAACTATCGCCTTACGAGGTTTATCATAGTCGAAAAAAACTCGACGCTCTGGTAGCACTGAGTCGCGAAGAGCGAAAGGATGCCATATTGGTTAGGCCTGTGGCCATAACCGCTGATCAGATGAGTGTGGTTAAGGGATGGCAGGGTTTGTATCAGGTCCCGTAGGGACTCAGGGAATTCTATTCTTTGGAGAAAAGAAGAAAAGGGGCGCAAAGTTTTAAGTTTCGTAGTGGGTATCTGACACGGTTCATGGTGAATTGCGGGGTCAAAAGCAGTTTGCTTTCAAACCACCCTTGGTCGTGCAATTGCGTAGGGTCATGGCCCTAGGTCACATTGAATATGGAGCGATGGAGAGGAGCTGTGCCAAAGACCGAAAGCGTTTGTATTGGTCACAGAAAAAGATCTGCTTGGCCTCGAGATGTTGGGATTGACTCGAAAATTTTGTATGGCACCACCTGGAAACATTCATGAGTGTCAGATCCTGTCCTGATCCCGGTGAAGGTAGTTATTGAATATTGGGGGTGGCAGTTGAGACCTCGTCTCACCCCATAAATGGAAAGCGTTGCAGAGAACAACCATGAAGGCACGCTAACGATTCGAAGCTACCTTATGGGCAATTTTTCCTGTAAAGCACATAACTGCGCCTGGCTCGCGTTTGGCAGGAGAAAACCTGCACAATCTAATAGAGCAGGCGTCGACTGAAGGCTTTGAAGGCAGTGGTCCGATCACACTCCTGGTGGTTGCAACATTTTTGGGTATTTATAGACAGTTTTGATATTTTGTTAAGGTCGAATGGCTGAGCTAGGCTCACTGCTATTGTAATATTTTGATGAAGAACAATGGTTCTTTGGTTATGTCTTGATTTGAGACTTCTTGATTAATCTTAGTTTGCTTTCTTACTCCATCTTATTTGCCTTTGATACTGAGAGAGTTCATGATTGACTGATTCACATGGATTGTTGTGACTGTATTATGATGAATGTTTGATTATAATGTTGTTATGATTTCTTTCAGTTTCCTTGAAATTTGAATCCAAGACGATCTTGTGTTTAAGTTTTTCTTCCTTAGGCTGCTGGAAGGCCTGATGTTCACAACAGAGCTCTACACTTTTCTCACCAAAGTCTTCCTCCTACTCACCTTTAGTCCAACTTACTGACTGAAGTTAACCCAAGACCTCAATTGCTTGCGCATACCAGTCCAGATTTCTGAGTTAGAACGTTATTTTCATTGAGTCTTCTCCATTTTGCCTCTTAAAACTCATTTACATTTACTGTATAAACTGATGGGTACTGGGCTTACCTTCTATGCAATCTGAGGGTGACTTCTAGTGCTAACACTCTTTACATTCATATTCCTGATGAGAGAAGGACCAAGTTGGAACTTTTTATTTTGAAGGGTATCTTTATGGGTTACATTGAGACCTTGAAAGCTTATAGAGTCTACATTCCATCTCATCGAAAGGTATTTGTGCACAGAGATGTTAAGTCTGATGAGGATGCATGGTCCTTAAAGTTTCAAGAATCTCGCGTAGTGACTAAGGAGGGAGAGGAGCTTGTTGTCCTAAAGGATGATCCATAGATTTAGAAAAGTTAGACTTAGACCAACAAGCTTTTGGAGGTGTAGGGGATGCCTCTTTCTTTTCCAGTTCAACTATTAAGTCTAGGTGGCTCACCCAGACATTATAGGAGGTGCAAGAGCAAGTTGGAGCTCCTATTTCTTCATTTTAGGTAAGTCATCCTGCCAAGAAAATTTTGAATTATGTGGTACTGATGTCTTCCATCATTGATGCAAAGCCTTCTAGTTTTGGGGAGGCCACATGTCTGTTGGTTTGGTAGGATGCCATGGTCGAGGAATACAACTCCATCATGAAGAATGATGTGTGGGAGATTGTGCCTAGACCAAAGGGGAAGTTAGTGACGTCATCCTCCCAAGAAATTTTTGAATTATGTGGCACTGATGATCATTGATGCAAAGCCTTCTCTTTTTGAGCAGGCCGCATGTCAGCAGGTTTGGTAGGATGCCATGGTCGAGGAATACAACTCCATAATGAAGAATGATGCATAGGAGATTGTGCCTAGACCAAAGGGGAAGTTATTGATTGACTCTAGGTGGTTGGTAGCATAGAGAAATTCAAAGTTCTGTTTGTGGCGAGAGGGTTCTCCCAGAAAGAGGGAGTTGACAATGAGGAGACCTTTTCTCCTATTGCATGGTATACCTTTGTTAGATTCGTTATGTATTTAACATCAACCTTTGGTTGGAATTTATATCAAATGGATGTGAAAATATGATTTCTTAATGGTTTGATTGAGGAGGAGGTGTACATAAATCAACCAAGAGGCTTTGAGGTGCATTGTTGTGAGATCCATGTTTGCAGGTTGAAGAAGGCCCTTAATGGGTTGAGGTAGGCACCACATTCATGGTACTCTAGGATCGATGAGTTTCTTTTAGGTTTGGGTTTCACTAAGATAAATGTAGATTCCAACTACTATTTGGTTGATGATTCTAATTTGTTTGTTTTAGTCTTGTATGTAGATGCTCTTATACTTACAAGAAGTTAAGTGAAACTCATAGCATGGTGCAATGTATAGTTGGCAAGAGAATTTGATATGAAGGACATTGGCTCGATGCACTAGTTTTTGGGTGTGGAGGTGTGGCAAGGTCTAGGTGAGCCTTTTCTTGGATAGGGATGATGGAATGTAAGGCCATGACTACTCCTATGGTAGTAAATCTGAAATCTTTTGTTGATTTATATTTAGATTTAATTTATCCATCAATGTACAGCCTTACAGGCAGTTGATAGGTTCCCTCATGTATCTGGTAAATACGAGGCTTGACATTTGTGTTGCAGTCAACACCTTGAGGCAATATGTATTGTTCCCAACCACCTAGGCTGGGCCACGCCACACAAAACTCTCCCAATTACAACTCTGATACCACATTGTAGTTGTTAGAAAAGTGGGTGTGCTTGTTTAACCATAGACAATATAGCAATATTGTCACCCAACCATAGGCACAAATGCCACCCCCGAGCACCTTAACCTTGACAGAGAGAAGAATTCCGGTAGAAAATCAATAGCCAACCAAGGCTAATGCACCAAGCAAAGATAACCAAGACTGATCAGAAAGTCCAACCCAGAAAGACCAAAATTACAAGTTGCAGTAGCTACTATCCAGACTTGTGCAACACTAAATTTCTGCAGTTGCGAGCTTGAGTACCAAATGAGCGTTGGCATCCTATATTTATACTGCTCCTCCTTTGCTGTCTGGGATGACTTCTCTTTTTGGAGGCTAAAAACTCAATATTAATTATTTTCTTTAGCCGACTTGTCTTCTAGGGTTATGTCCAATGCTTTAGGGTTTCTTCTTGCTTCTTGGAATATTCTAGTCTTGTCAATGGTTACAAGTGGAGGTTAATACCTCCCGCAGCTACCATAATATCAACACTCCCTCCTAGCTAGGGAGGTATAAAAGGCAATGATCTTGAGCACAAACAAACCATTCAACCGGTAGCATCATCATCACTATCCAACTAGATAGTCTCCATGGCAATCAGAACAATGCCATCCAATAGAACACAACCGTGTCTATTCATAGTAGTATACAACTACTATCCAGAGACATACAATCTCTATAACAATCATATCATCTAATATCAATCTGCATAAATAATATCATGATACAAATTGAGTCATTTGGGCCATTCTTCCACTCACATCTGTGAGATCTTGGAAGAGCATCTGCCCTCAGAAGGTAAAACATCAACCATGGGCTATCTGGACTATTCTTCTCAAGCATAGAAGAATAACTGTCCCTGATTTTTGAGCCTGGACCATTCACATAACTGGGCCATTCCTCCGACACTAATCATAGTGCAACCTGGAGAGAATGAGTCTGCCCTAGGGAATGACTGTCTGGACCATTTCCTAAGGAAATGACTATCTTGCACCAACCTCCAAAATGGACCATTCTTTGAAACTGCTCACAACTGTGAACTTCGAAAGAATGACTGCCCGACAAGGCGGACCATTCTACTTGACCACTACTTAGAGTGACTACCAAGAAGAATGACTGTCCTAGACCATTCCCCCACACTGGCCACAAGGGGAATCACTGTCTATGGTACATCAACAATCTATCGGACCATTTTCATTACGAAAATGACTGTTCGATATGGACCATTTTCCAAACTGGAAAATGCCTGCCCGTTAGAAATCTCAAACCACTTTCCGAACTGGAAAGGAACTGCCCAACCTGGACCATTTTCCAAACTGGAAAATGACTGCCCATGAATCAATAATATATATATATTAGTGCTCCCTCCCAACCCAGGGAGCCATCTCTTCCCTTTCAGCTAAGGGAGTTATCCCCACGAATGGTAATTCTTGTGTGAGAATAGAAAATAATAGAATTTTACGAAAGGTCCATGAGGCCAATTGGTCTTATGCTATGGGGAATTTACATCATTGTGAAGCTGAGCCTCTTCAACAGTAAGGAAGCCTATATGCAGAAATGCAAGAATAAGGAAAAAATGTATATGAGATAAAGGGTACCTCTTCGAGTCATGCCCTTCTTTAGTGATTGATGATTGAACTACTTATCTGGAAGACCCCCTTGGAGTGGGTCAACTGATCCAATTTGGCTTGGCTGTGTCGACTTGGCCCTTATATGCGTCATCCTTGAAGCCCCTTGTGTGATATCTTCTAGTTGGCCATCCTATAATGTTGCTGCGTGCCCAACTAATTTCCTCCAACACTGACCCCTTTCTAATGTGGTTGTATGCCTCACAATGTAGGAAGCGTTGTTATGTTTTGATCTTATTTGTTCCACGTGCTTGACACGTCTTGTAATCCCACTCTTTCTTGGGTTCCTTCCATTTGCTTGTCTCACATGTGAGCCTGTGTGAGCTTGTCCTTAGCTGGACTAATATATGCTACTGTTTTTTCTGTGCCTTTCTCTTCGATTTGCTTCTCCTGTAACAACACTGTAATAAGTGGTTTTTCATTTCCTTTTTTCTATTGGGCACTGTTCTTATTTGATGTCCTAATTTTGTTATGATTCTCTCCATTGGAGCTCCCATGTGTTTTTACTTCTCTTCAAACTTATTTGCTGATTTACTGGGTATTTGCTTGCTATCAATCTCTGGCATTCTTTGCCCGTATAGAATCAGCCTCCTTATCATTTCCAACTCAACTGGGTACAAACCTGTTTCTGCTAGCTCGGCTAATATGTGCTAGTGTTTTTTCCATGCCTTTCTCTTCCATTTGCCTCTCCTGTAACAACACTGTAGTAAGTGGTTTTTCATTTCCTTTTTTTTTTTCTGTTGGGCACTCGTCTTATTTTATGTCCTAATTTTCTTATGATTCTCTCCTTTGGATCTCCCATGTGTTTTTACTTCTCTTCAAACTTATTTCCCAATTTGTCGGGTATTTGTTTGCTATCAATTTCAGGCATTCTTTGCTTGTATAGAATCAGCCTCATCATTTCCAACTCAACTGGGTACAAACCTGTTTCTGGTGGTTTGATTTTGTAGAGAGTAGTTGTACTTGTTTTTAATCTGAGGAAATGATGGCACAATGTTCTTCTGCAATCTGTACATCTGGTACAAACCTGTTTCTGATAGTTTGATTTTGTAGAGAGTAGTTGTACTTGTTTTTAATCTGAGGAAAGGATGACACAATGTTCTTCTGCAATCTGTACTTGTTTTTATGATTATGAACTTGCATCTGAAAGATTTAACTTCTGAAACCTTGCAATCCTTTTTTTTTTTAAATTATATTTGAACTTTTCAGCTGTGTTCGTTGGCCTCAGCTGTTTAGAGAAAGGGTTATATAATATATTGGTGTTGCCATACTATGTGTTTGTTAATTTTATTTAAAAAAAAAATATTAGTGGTGACAGTCACACAGTGTGGCGATAAACTATAAGAGTGGTGTATGATTTATATTTCATTGAAAAACAGTTAAAGGAGTAAAATTATTGGAGTGTTGCAGGGTCTCTCTTTCAGTTCAATCAGATATACACAACTGAAGTATTTGCACATGTGCATGGATATTGTGTTGGAAAGGAAGAGGTCAGAATGGGTTTGGCTGTGGCCCTGTCCTGACTATCAGGTTCCAGGACTTCCATGGCCTTTGGGTGAAAGACCCAATCCAATCATTTACTCTATATGGTAGTATTTTTTTAGGTTTTCCTAGTGGTTCAATATTGATTATTCATGTCGTATAGAACATTTGACACTTTTCTATTATCACTATACTGCCAGCAAGAAGTACTATGTAGGGCAATTCTTTAATAGGAAGGCATTTTTTCCCACACAACCGGTGCCTAAGAAGTGTCAGTTTTGACTAGGGACTGTCAGACGTCCCTCGGAGAGTCAAATGACACCCACTACGGCCATGAGAGGTCCTTGATTTCTGGGGAAATGTCCTTGGGATGTGAGAGGATGTCTGCAAGAAAAAGAGAGTGCTCTCTATTGTCCGCAGTGCATAGCTTCTGCGCATCTTTTTGTATTATAGATGGCACTTACAATGAACATTTTTTTATTCAACATACCTTGAATGGTTTTATGGTTTAAGCATGAAGATACACAATGTCACTTCTAGAAATATGCACGTTCATCAACTCATTGCATTCCCTGTTTTGCACTTATTATACTTTCCTCCAGGTCAGATGGTAAACTTGAGGATGCCTTAATAGTTATTTACTTGTTGCACTCTTCTTTTGTACTTCTTCAACCTTGGGTGCAAGCAATGTCACACCAAATTTGAACCTTGAGGTTCAAAGTTTTGCGAACCTCAAAAAAAATGTTCAAGTTCGCTTAGGTTTGTGTCTACCCTAAGTCCCCATTCGCTGGATTTCACTTCTACCCTAAGTCGCCGCATTCGCCGGATTTCACTTCTACGGTTCCACCCAGTGTTACCACCCAAGTTGCAGCATTCGTTGGATTTCATTTATGAAGTTTAAAATTTGGCGCCAAATTACCAATTTATCAGTCAAAACCCTGGGATGAATAGGTAGTGAGTGATCTATTTCTCTCTAATAAATGGTCTGTATGATTATCCCTAATAAATGGTCTGTATGAATGATGTACCGGGTGGGTGGGATTTTCAAAGTAGGTGGCTTGATTGGGTGAAGAAATAGCAGCACAAAGGAACAAAAATCGGTGAACAACGAGGAAACTAACCAGTTGATCAGGTTCAATAGCTGAATTAGTAGTCAAATGGATGAACTTATGCGTCAAATTACTAGTTGAATGAATGGACTTGTGGAATTACTACTAATTAGGAACACATTAATTGCTACATTAATCTATGTTAATTAATTACATATATATTATATAAATATAATATTTATTACATAAGTTATTTATATTATAATATAAACTGAAACATTACTTTATCAAACGAATATAAAATTTGATATATACAAATTTTGTTATATAGTCTAAAGATATGTGAATTAGATCATGTATAAATTAGTTTATATAAGTTGAATAATATATAACCTTGTTGATTTCTTATTATTTTATGTTATATTTCATTTTAAAGTTCTTAATGGCAAACCTCATCCTAACCTTATTGGAAAATTTGAATTTGAATCGAACCTAATCGTTGTCAAACCTGAACTCAAACTCGAACCATGTGACATAGGGTACAGGGTACAAGGGCATCTGCTAACATTTATTCTTTAATTGTAAGCCGGTTTAAGATTTGAAATTAGCTGACAACTTTTTGTTTGGCCATTATCGAAATCTGGATGCTAGATTTACTTAGATCCGACATAATGTTAGACGTTGTAGATGCTTTATTTCTTTCTCCATAACAAACCCATGTTGATGCCATTTTTCATCTGTTCTAGTATATAGCTGATTCAATTCCTGCTCAACTTAGAGCAGGAGATACTACTGCATTGCGGAACTTAATTTTTCCCAACTTCTAAAAATAATCTTATCTAATTGTGTATGCATTGGAGGATTGGATTACCTAGCATGGTGACTCAATTTTGTTCCAATTCATATGTCCATAAATCTTCACACTTATATACAACTAGTTTTAGAAAAGTTATCCTTTTTATCTTGTTGACCTTTATTAAATATTTCAATATGCAAGATCTGAATCTCTTCTGCATGTGTTGCATGAAACAGTTATTTGAAGTAGAAATGCTTTGCAAAACTAATTGGTTTCTATTCTTTTGTGGTCCAGATGAGTGATGACAATCCTTTTGTGATTCCTGAGATGGATCCTACATTACGCACTCAAATTCAGCAGTGCAACTGGCAAGTTGTAAATGTGACAACTCCTGCCAACTATTTTCATGTTCTTCGTCGCCAGGTAGGTACTTGTTATTGCATCTTACCTTGTTAAAACATCTCTTATGTGGTGCCACTTAATATCATAGTGGCATCATATTCATTAGAGCTTTTAGTCTTGGTAATTTTTCTAGACAAATTTTCTTTTCCTAGAATGAGGCTTATACCTGTTTTTAGGATCCATGTCTTTCTACCTGTTTTCTAAAGTGGTTGATCTATTTTTGTTTTTAGATAAATCGGGATTTCCGTAAACCTTTGATTGTCATGTCTCCAAAGAATCTTCTTCGGCACAAGGACTGCAAGTCAAATCTGTCTGAATTTGATGATGTGCAAGGTCATCCAGGATTTGACAAGCAGGGAACCCGATTTAAACGTCTCATCAAGGATCAGAATGATCACTCTGACCTAGAGGAAGGCATCAAACGTCTGATACTTTGTTCTGGAAAGGTAAATCAGTACAGGGTTGAAGTTAGTGGCTCAAGACCACCTCTACAACACTGTTGTAGTTAAGAAGCCAATTGATTAATATGCTTCCTCTAGGAACTGTCCATTTGTGCACTCTCAAACAATATAAATTTCCTAGGATTCTGGTTAATGTAGCTGTCTTATCCCTCTCTTTTTCTGGCAGATATATTATGAGCTGGATGAGGAAAGACAGAGAGTTCAAAGGAAAGATGTTGCTATTTGTCGGGTTGAGCAACTATGCCCATTCCCATATGATCTGGTTCAGCGGGAGTTGAAGCGGTATCCAAGTAAGTTTCTCCATTTTTTAACTTCTAGAATTGGAATATGTGCCTTATCCATGTACTTATTTCTGTATGGAATTATGCATTTTATGCCAATATATTTGTCATGTCCCAACAATTCATACAAAAATAAATATCTGTGGCTCATGAATCTTGTATAATTAGCTGATTTCTCTTCTCATTTGTGTTTCAGATGCAGAGATTGTTTGGTGCCAGGAAGAATCTATGAATATGGGAGCATACAACTATATTACTCCACGTCTTACAACTGCTATGAAAGCATTAGGTCGAGGTACATATGAGGATATTAAGTATGTCGGTCGAGCTCCTTCAGCTGCCACAGCAACCGGGTTTTCTCAGGTGCATGTAAAGGAACAAAGAGAGGTTGTAGAAACGGCGTTGCAATCTGCTCCAATCATCTTTCCTTGATGTTTACCTCTAAATACAAGTGGTGTTTATGGATATTAATAATCAGCATGGAAAATTTTAAGCATCCTGTTTATCTTATTAGGTCAAGGCTGGATGTGAAACTTCGGTTTTTACCATGCCTTTTCCAGTGTTTTAGTGAGTTCCCTTAGTTAAAGGCAGGCAACAGCATTGCCATTTTTCCTGTATCATTAATGTTTTGCATACGATAATATTCGGATCTCTCACGTTGGATTGAGAGTCACACTATTTTGTTAGGTTCATTTTTGATCCAAAAAATAAAAGTAATAAATTTTCAGAGCTGACCAGATTGAATAATTACAAAAATTTTGACGAAAATTTGAGAATGATGAGCTGGGTCTAATGACCTGGAGGTTCCAATGTCAGAAATCCAAAAATACTACCCATTGCCTTACCAAACCAAGACCTTTGCTGCAAAACCATTCACCAAACAGCAAAGATCCTTTATAAAAACCATTTCCTGAACCTGTCCATCAGGATATTCTGGTCCCACCATGCTACCATTTTCTGGCCGTGGAACTTTCTCCACAATCCTGATGAAATCTGGACACTGTTCTCTTTGTTCTTTTTGCTAGAGTCTAATATCATTCTGAGGCAATCAAAATTGCCTCAACCTTGTCCAATTTTACCTCTTGCTATCCAAACGAGTCTGCTGCCTGGTGCTACATTTCTTTAATGTTGATGCACCTTTAAGATGTCATAAATAACCCAATTTCATGATATTGTGGAGATCCAGAACAACACCATACATATTGGGAAACTCTATAATCTTAGCTGAGTTTGATGCTTGCCGCCTCCTCACCGCCATGATTTGTTTTCATGTCGTGACTATGCTGCACGTTCATGGTTCATGGCTGACTCCCACTCAGGCTATGATATCTTTACCTAGCTTTTTGATCTTCTATGCAGCTTTCTATCCAATGTGTCCGAACTAGTTGGTATGATGGAGCTTCTTCTTTGGAACAAATAAACCTGGATATTGAGAAGCCTCCCCTTTTAGAGTTCACTGTCCATGCACCATACTGCACTCATATTTATTATTAATAGAGGTATTAGAGAAAATAGGCTAATCTTGTAGCAAACAGATCCTCTTTTCTTGTGCATTTTGCTCACAAATCCGGCAGGATGTTTGCCAGTGTTTTGGAATTGCAGGTCTGGATTGCAGATTTGTAATTTTGAGGTGCTCAAATGGAAATGAGGGACGGGGATTCTTTCTGCAACATAACAAATTGGAAAAAAATAGTTTTCATTGCCTAAATTGGGATTTTTCATTGCTGGATTCTGTCGAGTAACTGGACAGAAAGTGTGGCTTACTACAAGATTAGTCAGGTCAGTATTAGAGAAGAGATCTACAAAGGCCACTTGAAATCCACATGGAGCAAGGCAAAAGAGACTCTCAACTTCAAACCTTCATCACTACTTCCACGCCAAAATGCACTTGAAAGATAGCCTCAAGGCTCACGTACAAGATGGATCGCAGTGACTATGTAGCTTGAGAGCCTTTCTAGCCAAGCTTCAGGGTTGTTGTGATCGACACTGCATGGAGATGGATCACCATTTTCCAAAGGAGCATTGCACCTGTAAATTGTGTACGCGGCAGCCCAAGGTGGAAGACTTTATCATTTTTAGATGTACTATCTCTTATGAGACCCATGTCTATTATCATTGTTTGTTCTGAGATTCTCATGGCTTCTTGAGGACCTTCTCACAATACAAGGAGCAGAAATATATCACCTAGTTACTTGATGAGATGGTTGACCTTTTTTAGAATACTATTAGGGAGTTGCTCCTGCACCGGTAATTCCAAGATCATCACCTCTTACTTATAGCCTATAGATGACTCCACTTACAAGAGGCCTCATGAACGATTTTCCAATACTAGATTTGTGAAGCAGTGCAGACTCCACGGCACCCATCCAGTCAGTGGCATAAATCTCATCACCATCGTCTTGGCCTTGGATGTTAGGTGAGTTGATGGTTGACAACATTTTTGGTTTAGGCCTTTTTCCTTTGCGCGTTTCAAATCCTTGCAGCCGTCTAAGCAGGAGACAAAAATGCCCCTTTGCCAATAGCTTTTGCTGAAATCTGACAAAGCAAGGTTTCCTGGTTCCAATTGATCCGGTGGGTTTCAGATCCCCCAAAACCCCTTCAGTCATGTTGGAAACAAGATTTGAGTGGAACCATGAGTAGAACCATCATTTCCCCAGAATTGTGCCAGAACCCATCGCCAGAAAGGGAGCATTTTTTGACTCCAGTTTAGAGCACACCCTCCCTACGTATTCACTGTTTTTTTGTTCTTTTGCAGTTCTTACGTACATGCTTTAACACCCAATGGTTCACACATCTTTATAATTTTTATAGGCCTCTTGGCCAACTTTGGCCAATTTTTATAGGCCTCTTGGCCAAATTAGTAAAGGAAATAAGTGATTAAAATATTTATCATGCTTTAACACCCAATGGTTCACACATCTTTATAATTTTTATAGGCCTCTTGGCCAACTTTGGCCAATTTTTATAGGCCTCTTGGCCAAATTAGTAAAGGAAATAAGTGATTAAAATATTTATTAAGTGTATAGTATAAAATCTAGTGAATAATTTGATAAAGATAATAAAAAATAATAATTGAAACCAAACATATAATTAAATTAATTAATTATCATGAAAGTAGAGAGAAGGGAGTAATTATTAAAGATAACAACATGAATTACATTATATCTATGAAAGTAAATTCTAACTACTTAGAAGTGAAAACAAGATTAACAGATAATAAAAATAAAAATGTTAAATTAATTAATTATCATGAAAGTAGAGAGAAGGGAGTAATTATTATAGATAACAACATGAATTACATTATATATATGAATTACATTATATATATGAAAGTAAATTATAACTACTTAGAAGTGAAAACAATGAATTACATTATATATATGAAAGTAAATTATAACTACTTAGAATTTGAAACAAGGTTAACAGATAATAAAAATGTTGAATGAGTAATTATTATAGATAACAACATGAATTACATTATATTTATGAAAGTAAATTATAACTACTTAGAAGTGAAAACAAGATTAACAGATAATAAAAATGTTAAATGAAAATGAAGATTAGGATCAAGTGAAGAAATGAATAGATTATATTTTTCTTTTAGAAGAGGTTAAATATTTTAGATTTATAAATAAAAAACAAGGGAACAAAATAATAAGTGAAAAATTGATGATTATATAAGAAGAAAAAAAGGAGAACATTTATAAAAGGATAGAAGAGTGGAAACCAAATCAATAATGATTTCATTGGATGATAAATTTCTTCATGAAACCAAATCAATGATGAATAAGGTAAATGAATAATAAGTGAAGAATTAATGATTCCTATTTCTGGTTACTTCTTTTCACCTTAATATGTTATATCTTTATTTACTACTTTATTTTATTAATTTTTGATTTATAAATCTAATTTTGTAGCTTTAGGGAAAATATAATCTATTCATTTATTCACTTGGTTTTAATCTCCATTTTGACCGAACATTTTTACTTATAATTTTATAGATGGATATATTGTAATTCTTCTTCTTATATTTAAGATAGAATTTTTTTTTTCTATCATTTCANTAGGGAAAATATAATCTATTCATTTATTCACTTGGTTTTAATCTCCATTTTGACCGAACATTTTTACTTATAATTTTATAGATGGATATATTGTAATTCTTCTTCTTATATTTAAGATAGAATTTTTTTTTTCTATCATTTCAGGATAATTACTTAATTTAATTTTATTATTTATGGCTTCAATTATTATTTCTTTTTACTCCTATCAAATTGTTTATTATTTATTAATTTAAATTTAAGTTTTATGTTTAATAAACATTTTATTCATTTATTAATTTTGATTAATAATTTTGTAATCTATAATTTATTATTATTTTTATTATTTTTGATATGCTATACATGGATATTTTTTTGTTATTTATAACAATATTCTCTATTATTTCATGATGATTAATTAATTAAATTTTATTCTTTATGGTTTCAATTATTATTTCTTTTTATCAAATTATTTATTAATTTAATATTAAGTTTTATGTTTAATAAATATTTTATTCATTAATTTTTTTTTTTTAAGCTTTTGTTTTGATTAATAATTTTATATTCTACAATTTATTATTATTTTTGATCATGTCTCATCTTAAAAACTTGATATGTTAAGAACCAAACATCAATATAGCATAGAAAAATTTCAGGAAAAGTACTCAACGCCTTGAAAAAGAGATAATTTCAGAGAATAAGCCTCTTCGAGGGGGCAACCTCCTTTTACCCTACTTAAATGTTCAAGTACAAGATGATTCAAAATGAAAATGTCTCCTTGGTATATATAGGAGAC
>SNQJ01S0028947.1:134747-152559 GCA_010110895.2 Picea sitchensis
TCCTTTTACCCCACTTAAATGTTCAAGTACAAAATGATTCAAAATGAAAATGTCTCCTTGGTATATATAGGAGACTAGGAGGTATAATTACAACTAATGGCCTAAAGCCGACATAAATAAAATAACATTACTAATATAACATGACCCAGTTAAGGGGTAATGAGTCAATATTAGGGCTTAACATGATAGCTTAGAAATACAAAATTTAAGGTGGTTGGTTGCATTGGAAGGAGAAAAGCTAGTGCTTTCTCCTACAATTACACTTTCTTTTAGATTATTGGATACAAGGATAAAGTTTCAAATTTATTGCAAAACACAATGCATAAATAATACATAATTATCGATTATGATGGAGACTTATCTCCCCCTTTAAGATGAGTGATTCGAAGGAGAGTTAATGGCCTAGAAAACGATTTGATTTTGTCTCTTTTTCTCTTCAACTCATATTTGATATCCTTCCCCTTATGAGAAGAGGGGAACATCGAGGGACTTGCTTCAAAACTCCAACAAAAGAAGGAGATTCAGATGATGTAGGTGGATGAAGATGATGCATTGAAGGATTCTCTTAGGGATGGGCTACCTCTTTGATAGGAGTTTCTTGGCTTTGATCTTGAACTAGTTCCACTTTGATTACTTCTGGTTTAACAACCTTTGGATCCGCTTGAGTCTTGGGTGGTTGTGCTTCACCTTTAGGTTCTTCTTGTGCTTTCTCTACTCCCTCATTTTTTCTCTCTGAATCCTTTGTTTCAAGCACTTCATATTTGTTTTTGGATGGAATGGATGGGTCAACCTGAGTTTTCTTTTTTAGTTGCAACCCCTCACACTGTAGATTTCTATGCCTTTTGTTTACTAGCTTAAATGAGTTATGCTCTAATTCATTGGAGGATTTCTGATCCATATTATTTTTGAGGAACAATATGAAGGCAACAATATAACAGAGATATAACAAAGAAATACACAAAGATATGGCAAGGAACACAATAATACAATAAAGCTCAGATTCTATTAATGATTGTCTGAAATACAAAAGACTGTAAAATGCAACAACACACAAACTAGCTAGAATGGTGGTAGTTTATCTTTGAGAAGAGATGTGTTCATTACACTTATTGGCAAGATGTTGATTACAATGAGGTTCCAAAGACCTTTTTAACATAAAACATAAAGGAGAAAACCCTAAACATAAAAAAACCTAACCCTAAGAGATGAAACGCCAAAAGACATGTGGGCCCCGATGGGGTAAGTTAGTACATCAACTTCTCAGGGTTGTAACTTTTGCATATGATCTCCTTTTTAGGCGCACAACAACTCGTTGGAAATAAATATCTGAGGACTACACATGTTGTCGTTACACTTTGACTAAATCCTACAACGTGACAATGTCGCACCCAAAAAACATTGTTTACTACTTCAAAACGACTTTGAAAGTTTATGATCTAAAAATTGTAGAAAAATTGCCAAACTGGAAGCTAGTTTTTGAGCCAGTGGAATAGGTGGGTGGCCATCGATATCCACATGGATTATTCCTCCTCCCTCAGGAAGCAATGGTCTCCATTGCGTCAAGTGCCTCCATTAGATGAAGAAACTTTTGTTGAATATCACCCCTGGTGAGCCACCTGCTTTGATGAAGAAACTACCCTTCTTTGACGACTCGATGGAGTTTGATAGTCTGCTAGCGGGTGTCCTTTGTTTTGGTGTTCATGATACGATGAACTGTTGTCTGTTCGATGCAACAAGGATTGAGTTCTATAGGGGCCAACTATTCAACCACATTTGAAGTGTCCATGAGAGGTGGAAAATATGGTTGGAGCAGTTCCACATTAAATACTTAATTCAAAGGAAAGGAGGAATACTTAATTCAAAAACATTCTCACCCACAACCTTAGTGATGGTGTAAGGCTCGTATCAAAGTGGGCACAACTTCCGGTGGAGTTTTTTGTGGACCTGATGCTAATCGCGACGTTGCTTGTACTTGGCATTGGCTTTCTGCACAATATCATGAATTTGTTGTTGGATGTGTTGGATGTGCTCAACAAATTTGGCTGCCCGATCAGTCTAGGTCTGGGCATGGGAGGACTCTTCCCGTGCGACTACAATGGACATAGCTACGTCAATGGAGGCCAATGGTTGGAACCCCAAACACACCTGAAAATGGTTGTGGCCAGTAGATCCGTGGAGGGCTCTTTTGTAGCTATGTTGAACATAAGGACGAATTTCATCCCATGTGCGTGGATATTTGGAATTATACATCCTCGAGATATGAACAATCATCCTGTTGACTACCTCTGTTTGTCCATTAGTCTGTGGGAGGAAGGCGGTTGATTTGGTCAACTTGGTGTCCATCATCGACCATTGGATGGACCTAAAAGTGCTCATGAACCTACTGTCTCGATTAGAGAGAATAATTTGTGGGATCCAAAAATGAACTCCAACATGTGTGAATAAGAGCTTGGCGGTGGCCTCGGCTATGATGCTCTTCTTGCAGGGTGCCAAAATTGCCATCTTAAAGAATTGATCGACAACCAAGAAGACACAGCCATTCCCATGTTTGGTTGAAGGTAGACCGGACATGTAGTCCATGGAGATGGACTTCCAAGGCCGATCCAAAGTAGGCAGATGGGTGTATAGTCCCTGTTTCTTGATGGTGGGCTTGGTAATGGCGCAAAGAATGCATGATCTGATGTAATTGCGAATATCTTGTCGAAGCTTCGACCAATAAAAATGATTTTGTAGTATTGCCACTGTCTTTTCTACACCAAAATGTCCTGCTGCCCGACTGTAATGAGCTTCCCAGATTAGCTTGGCAAGCTCTCTTGAAGGAAAACAAAGATGGTTCAAACGACATAATAATCCATCGTGGAGATGAAAGCCAGGAACTGTTTTTCCTGCACTCAATGTTTGATAGGCAGTAGACAAGTTAGAGTCGTTATTGTATAATTGTTACCATCCAAATGTCTCATGTCCACACAAGTTCAGAACAGTGGTTAGCATTGCCACCAGGGGACGACATAGGCAATCTGTGACATGGTTGGTGCTACCCTTGTTGTACTTGATATTTTCAAGTGAAATTGTTGCAGGTACGTGGACCACTTCTGATGATGATCATTTTGTAACTTCCCTCGTGTCTGCATGAATTGCAGAGACCTATGATCAGTGTGGATGATCGTTTCCTTCCCAGAATGTAATTCTTCCACTGTCGACATGCCTGCAAAATGGAGTACAACTCTTTGTCGTAGGTGGGGTATCTTCGAACAACATTAGATAGAGTTTCACTGTGATAAGCTACCAGATGCCCCTGTTGAGTGAGAACTACACCAATAACATAATTTGAAGCATCTATCTCAATCTCAAATGGTTGTGGTAGGTTTGGCAGAATGAGGACTAGTGCTGAGCATAGGTAGAATTTCAAATCCTCGAATGCTTTCTGTTGGGGCACGAGCCACACAAACTTGGCATTCGCTCCACCCTTGGTCAACTGGCTTAGGGCCCAAGCGATATGAGAGAACCCCAACACAAATCGCCGATAAAAGTTGGCGAGGACTAAGAAGCTGCGGAGCTCAATCATTGTCTTCGGAGATTGACCATTCCACGGATGACTTGGATCTTGGCCGGATCCACATGCTGCTGCTCATCAAAGGCATTATCCCAAATGTGGATGATATGTTGCATGCCGAAGAACACTTCTCCAAATTGGAATATAACTTGTGTTGTCGTAGGGTACCCAATACCTATTGAATATGCTCCAAATGTTTCCTCCCAAGTTTTGTTGAAGATAAGGGGATATGCGTAATATACCGGATATAAAAAGTATACGCGGATGACAAAAATAAAATGAGAAAAATGGTAGAATAATAGCAATATAACTAGAACAATCACCACAATAACGAAATGATATAACAATAACAATAGAAACACTTTGATTAAGGAGCAATGTTCACGAGGCCTTTTCGGGGAATCCTCTAGTCAAGCATAATTCTATTACAATAATATATCAAGTTAGGGTTCTCATACCCTCGACTCCCTATTTATACTAAATATGTCTATCAAAGAAGCATCTAGAGGAAGATCCTTCCTAGGCGGAAGATTCTATTATGTATTCTTACATTAGACTTATTCTGGCTTATTCCAAGGTCTTATTAATATTGACATTTATTACATCCAAGTATATTGTTCTACCTATGCGGGTTAGGACTCTAACATGTCCTCCCATAAAAAAACCCTCGTCCTCAAGGCTTGAGATGTGGAGGTTGTTGTTATTATAATTGAAATTTGGTTCCCAAGTGGTGTCTGCTTGAGTTGTATCTTTCCACCGGATTAACACTTCCTTGATGGTTCTTTGATCGCGGTAGCTCGTTGGTCCCAAAGCTTTGTGGCTGAGCATAATTCTATTACAATAATATCCAAGTTAGGGTTCTCATACCCTCGACTCCTATTTATACTAAATATGTCTATCAAAAGAAGCATCTAGAGGAAGATCCTTCTAGAAGCGGAAGATTCTATTATGTATTCTTACATTCGACTTATTCTATTTTATTTCAAGGTCTTATTAATATTGACATTTATTACATCCAAGTATATTGTTCTACCTATGTGCGGGTTAGGACTCTAACATGTCCTCCCCCTTAAAAACAACCTCGTCCTCAAGGCTTGAGATGTGGAAATTGTTGTAGAATGGTAGCTGGTTCCCAAGTGGTGTCTGCTGGAGTTGTATCTTTCCACTGGACTAACACTTCCTTGATGGTTCTTTGATGCAGGCGACGCTCACGTTGGTCCAAAACTGCTTGTGACTGTAGCCGAATGGATCCTTCTTCGGCTAACTTGGGAAGGTTGGTTTGAATTTGGCACTTAGTTCCAATCACCTTCTTTAAGCATGAAACATGAAAAACAAGATGTAGCTTCGAATGATTGGGCAAAGCTAACCGATAGACCACTTGTCCCACACGCTTGAGAACGATATAAGGACAATAAAATTTGGGCGCTAGCTTCTGACAATGCTCGACCTTGAGGGAATTTTGCTTGTAAGGTTGTAGTCGAAGAAACACCTGCTCCCCTTCTGCAAATTGATGTTCAGAGCGACCTTGATCTGCTTATTGCTTCATGCGATTCTGTGCCATGACCAAATTCTCTTTGAGGGTACAGAGAATAGCCTCCTGAACTGTAAGTGTTTGGTCAACCGCCTGGACCTTCGAGACACCAGGTAAGTATGAGAGAACTGAAGGTGGATTTTGTCCATATACCGCTTCAAAAGGAGTCATGCGTGTAGCTGTATGGTATGAAGTGTTGTACCACCATTCAACTAGGGGTAACCATTGAGCCCGTTGATTTTGCTTTTTCGAGGCAAAACACCTCAAATATGTTTCCAAACACTTGTTAACAAATTCCATTTGACCATCAGTCTGGGGATGATAAGCTACACTGAGATGCAATTGGGTGCCTTGTAGCTTGAACAGTTCTTGCCAAAAATTGCTGGTGAAAGTTGGGTCGCGATCAGAAACAATAGAATGTGACATGCCATGAAGCTTGAAGACCTGATCCATGAAAAGTTGAGCCAACGTGGATGCTGTAAATGGGTGTTGAAGAGCACATAAATGAACATACTTGGAAAGGCGATCAACAACCACCACAATCACTGATTTATTTCCCGATTTGGGTAAGCCTGTAATAAAATGCATAGATATATCCCTCCAAATAACAGGTGGAATCGAAAGCGGTTGTAGTGTGCCCTGAGATTTGTCTGTTTCTCCCTTGTTGCGTTGGCACACATCACATTCAGCGACGAAATTACAAATGTCTTGTTTCATACCATCCCAGAAAAAAAGAACGTTTGACCCTGTCATAGGTTTTGGTGAACTCGGAGTGCTCCGCTATGGGTGTAGCATGAAGCTCAGAAAGTATCGTGGATTTAAGGTTTGATTGTTTACTTAAATACAAATGGCCTTTGTATCGAAGCTCATTATGGAGCCAAGAGTACCCTGGGGAAGATGGAGCATTGGACTACAATTGTTGGATCAGATGAGAACTTTTGGGATCTTGTAGCCATTCCTGGCGAACGGCTTGGAGCCAATCTGGTACAATGAAGGAAAGAGAAAAAATGGATCCTTTGTCTTCATATTTTCGGGAAAGTGCATCCGCAACCACATTGTCTTTGCCTTTCTTTTAAATGATCTCATAATCATATCCAAAGAGCTTAGTCACCCATTTTTGTTGCTCCGGGTAGGAAATGCGTTGTTCCAGAAAATACTTGAGGCTTTGATGGTTTGTCTTAATTTGGAAGCGTTTCCCCAATAAATATGGGCACCACAGATCAACGACATGCAAAATAACCAACATTTCCTTTTCATAGATTGATTTGCCCAGATTTTTTTCCAGACAGTTGCTTGCTAGTAAAGGCCAAAGGCCAACCCTTTTGCATAAGGACAACACCAATTCCTTTCCCTGAAGCATTACATTCCAAGACAAAGGTCTTTGTGAAATCAGGAAGGGCCAGGACTGGAGTGGTGCATATGGCCATCTTCAAGGTTTGAAAAGTTTAAGCAACAGCTAGAGTCCAAGTGAAAGAGTTCTTTTTTAGGAGTGCAGTGAGAGGTGCTGCAATCTTTCCATAATTCTTAACAAACTTGCGATAATAACCTGTTAAGCCTAGAAATCCACGCAAGATTTTGAGAGTCTTTGGGTGAGGCCAGCTTTGCATAGCTTTAATCTTTTTAGGATCCACCCTGATGTCGTCCTTGCCAACTAGATGACCCAAGTACTCAACTTTTGAGGCGCCAAAAACACATTTAGAATGTTTCAGGAAACGTTGGTGCTGAGAGAGTAGATGGAGAACTCGATCCACATGAGCAAGATGGTCTGTCCAGGTTTTTCTATAGATGAGGATATCATCAAATACAATTAAGAAAAAATGACGGAGAAAAGGACGGAAGACATGATTCATGAGGGTTTGGAAGGTGGAGGGGGCATTACACAAGCCAAAGGGCATGACCAAAAACTCATAGTGGCCCTCATGAGTTCTAAAGGAAGTCTTGGGAATGTTTGTCTCTTTCATACATATCTGGTGGTAGCCCGAACGAAGATCAAGTTTAGTAAAGAATTGGGTGCCACTCAATTCATCCAAGAGGTCATCAATGATAGGAATGAGAAATTTGTCTTTAATGGTAAGTTTGTTGAGGGCACAAAAGTCATGACACATTCGCTAAGAACCTTCTTTCTTCAGGACCATGACCACATGAGAAGAGGAGGGGCTCGTACTAGGGTGGATAACACCTGCATTAAGGAGTTCCTGGACCATTTTCTCAATTTTATTTTTTTGGGAAAATGGGTGACGATACAAACGGATATTGGGAGGAAGGCTTCTGGGTACAAGGGGAATGGAATGATCATGAACACCGCGGGAAGGAGGGAGTCCCTGGGGAGTTGAAAAGACCACTTGATGTTTAGAAATGATGGCTTGGAGGTCTTGCGGCACCGAGGGTGTCTCTGTTGCTTGTATGGCATGTAGTTGGGAGATAACACCAGAATGACCTTTTTTGAGCAGCTTTTCCATGCGGTGGGAACTAATGATCTCAGGTGAACTGGTGGTGATGCCTTGGAACTTATATTGGTGGCCTTCCTGGTCGAATTGCATGGTTAATTCCTTAAAATCCATGAGAATGAGACCCAAAGTCCTTAGCCAGTCTACACCCAACACAATGTCACAACTGCCCATGTCGATAACAAACATATGAGATTTCAGGTGGTAGTCACCAATTTGGAGACGCACATTTTCACAATGCCCTCCACATTTTATGGAACCACCATTGGCAATCATGATTTGGAAATTATTGACGGCATGGATGTAGCAATGAGTTTCTTGGGCAATGTGGCGATGAATAAAATTATGGGTGCTTCCACTATCAACTAGAATGATGACCTTCCTATGCTTGATGTAACCGATTATCTTGAGGGTTTGGGGAGCAGAGAAGCCAGTGAGAGCATTGAGGGAAATGGCCGGTTTTACTTCGGGAGGGTCTAAGGGAGGGGTTATGTCAGTGGTTTCATGTGATTCAGACACAAGGGGAGTTTCAACATCCTCTTCCGAAATATCCTCCAAGATGACCATAAAAAGATTTTGTTCCTTACACTTGTGGCCCGAGAAATATTTGTCATCACAATTATAACAAAGGCCTTTGAGTTGGCGTTCAACCATTTCAGCCCTATTTTTTGGATATTTAGTGGAGTGAAGGGAGTAGTGGGATTGACTGGTTTAGTGCGAGGGATAAATGAGGGTTTTTGGTTTTGAGAAGAGACAACCTGTTGTGCTTCTTTATCTCTTTTAGTATCCTCCGCCCAACTCTAAGGTTGAGCCACGATGACATGGGCCTGAATCTCATCCTTAAAGCCACTGATAAAACATTCTCGGAAAAAGGCATCATACTTGCCCTCTGTCCGAAAATCCAGGCGCTCAAAGGCAGCCATAAAGTCTTCCATTGTTCCTGATTGTTTCAACTTTATCAAACGATCCAAATGGTTGGTGTTAGTATCAAAGCGTTCCTAAAGCTCTGCCATAAAGTGTGTCCAAGCAATATACCCTTGACGATCAGTTTTTCTCCATTGCCACCATTGCCAACGTTCTTGATCTAGATGGAGAACACCATATTGGAGTTTGGCCAAGTCATCTGTAATGCCGTATAAAGAGAAATAATGTTCCATTTGGGTTACCCAACGAGTGGGATCTGAGCCATCAAATTTAGTCACATCCACCTGTGGAAGGCGTAGGTCACGTTGAAAGTGATGGTGCTGAAAGTTATGGGAATGAGAGGAAGTTTCAGCTTCAGTATGTGGAGGTGGGTTAGAGGAAGGGTTATCTGTAGGGATATGCAGCTTGGTGCAGAGCGTCGAAAAGACATATTCAAGATGGGTGGTCAAGCCTTGTTTGATTTCCTCCATTGAGGACTTCATGGTTGTATTGATGGCGACAACATTGGCACTGAGTTGTTTCACTTCTTGTTGGGTTTCGGTGAGATTAGATTGCAAGGTATTGAAGCGAGCTTCCAATTCTTGGCTACGGGTATGGGCCATGATGACGAGGGAACCGAAAAAGGGCGGGTGGGGTCAAAAATTTTGCCGAAAAATGATATGTATGAATGTGATAAGGGCAGAGATATGAATCCAATGGAATAGGTCTGAAATATTGGTGAACAAATTTCTAGATACTCCAGTCTGAAGAATATTGTAGTAATGAAATGCCCCAATGTTTAACCATGAAGAAATGTGTAGTGATTTGGCAACCTGAACATAGTTGCACGGCAACAGATCTTGTCTTTTTTAATTTGTTTATGATTCTGTCCCCAAGGGTTAGGTATTCAAGGGTTCTACAGACAAGGGTTTTCTCTGTGCTATAGCTCTCTGATATACGTGCAGGGTCCAACACTAGTACTTGGCCCAATATATCAGGGCACTAATTAAGGAGGCTAGACCATACTCTTGGTCGTACTACCCGACTACCCAGGTACTAGAGAGTATCTTCCCGAGTGCTGTTCTCGGTGGCACTATAGCAGTCAGGTGATCAATCAGTTTATCTAAAGAGGGCTTTAGGTAATCTAGGCCGATCCGTACACAGGTGCTGTTTGATGCGCTACCATTCGAAGGGGTACCAACAGGGGTTACAAGACCAACAGATGTGTGCTTAAGTACCACTTGTATTTCCTACGTGTATGAATCCCTCAACCACGGGTTTATGTGTGTAACGACAGATCTCTGTGACTTAAAGATGTTGGAATATGTCTCTACCCTGAAAAAAATTTACCCACAATTTCTGCCGAGGAAAGTGCTCTGATACCACTTGTAATATACCAGATATAAAAAGTATGCAAAACACAAATAAAATGATAAAAATGGCGGAATAACAACAATATAACTAGAACAATCACCACATTAACACTGAAATGATATAAGAATAACAACAGAAATAACACTTTGATTCTTAGAGCAATGTTCACGGGCCTCTTCAAGGGGGAAACCTCCAGTCGAGCAAAGCTCTATTACAATAATATCCAAGCTAGGGTTCTCATACCCTCGACTCCTATTTATACTAAATATCTATATCAAAAGAAGCATCTAGAGGAAGATCCTTCTAGAAGCGGAAGCTTCTATTAGGTCTTCTTACATTCAACTTATTCTATTTTATTGCAAGGCTTTATTAATATTGACCTTTATTACATCCGAATATATTGTTCTACCTATGTGCGGGTTAGGACCCTAACATTGTCATCCAAATATACAACCACAAAGGAGTTTGTGAACGACTGTAATATATCATTCATCATTCGCATGAATGTATCTGGGGTATTAGTCAAGCCGAAAGGCATGACCAACCACTCAAAGAGGCCTTCTTTAGACTTGAAGGTTGTCTTCCACACATCAATTTGTTCAATCGACACCTGGTGGTAGCCTGACTTCAAATCAATCATGTTAAAAAACTTGTCTCCCTTGAGCTGATCGAGAAGATCATCAATCCATGGAATTGGGTACCAATTCTTGACTGTGATCTTGTTTAGAGCTCTGTAATCAATACAAAGTCACCATGTCCCATCCTTCTTCTATACCAGAACAATTAGGCTCCTGCAAGGTGAGGAGATTGGTATGATGTGGCCCTTCAAAATTAGGTCTTGGATCTGGTGTTTGATTTCTTCATTCTTCATAATAGAACACTTGTATACAAGGATGTTAGGAAGAGGAGCACCAGGTGTCAGATTAATAGAGTGCTTTACTTGACAGTGCACATGCACCGCAAGTTGGCGAGGTAAATATGCCTTTGTACTCTTCTACTATTCCGTCCACCTATTGTAGAGGTTTTGGCAGTTGTAGTGAACTGTTCACCTCTCGATCGAACCATACATAGGAAAAATATCCTGGTCTAAGAGATCACCTTTCTGCACTTCTTCGTGGAGATTAAAGAGACTACCATGTTTGGGATTGCCTCCAGTACCCTGTAGAGTTGATCTCCCAAAGTAATAATGACACTATGGAGCCTAGATTCATAAATAAAATGACGTTTCCACATATATGGTTGTCCTAAAAAAACATCACAAAATTCAAGGGGGGAAACATCACACAATACCTTGTCTTGAAGGGTTTGATGTCGTAGTGCAGGCGACATTGTTGGTTGAAGCGAATGTTCCGTCCCTGGCTGAGAAAACCAATGGTGTATGGCTGAGGATGCGACGTCATTGCCAGGTTCAACCTCTTGACATCCTCTGTTGAGATCAAGTTCTTCTGGCTACCACTGTCAAAATGAAATGGAGTGGGGATCCCTTCACCGACATCTGTGTGTGGAAAATGAGCTCCCCTTCCTTAAGCCCCTTTGGTTCCTATGGCTGGACTTTTGTGGCAGCGACAGTGACACTGGGTTCTACATCAATGATCCTTCTACCATTTTCTGGTTTTGAATCAAAGTCTGAGTCAACATTTGACCCTTCGGATTTTGTCTCAGCCAACAAAGACTGTTTGGAGCGACATTCATCGGTATTGTGCCAAGGGATTTTGTGAAACTCACACCATTTTCTAGTGTCCTTCGACTGCCCATTTCCCTTATTTGCTAGTGGCTTGGGCTGGTTATATTGGGGTTGGACATCCTTGCTCTGTCCTTTGACTTGGTAGTTAGGGCCACCCTTACCATACTTTGGATTTTGCGGATTTGTAAACCCGAAATCCCGCTTGTTTTGTTGCTTGAAATTCTGCTTGATTTTGACAGCATATCGATAAGTAACTCCCTACGATGAGATGTCCATAAACTCCATTTTAGTTTGGACGTACCTGTGCAGAGCCCCACAATATTTTAGGACCAGATGCCGCTCATAGTCTTTGATACCTAGCTTGGTGCATAAGGTATGGAAAATATTTGTGAACTCCGACACTGCTTGGCCCCTCTCTTAGCGTAGTGTGGTCCATCTCGTGTACATGTCATCATAAATTCCAACATGGTAATATTGTTTCTTGAGGGAATTAACAAAATCCGCCCAAGTGGGTCTTGGCCCAAAAATTTCAGACTCATCCTCGACATGTTTCTCAAAGTAAGTTTCCCACCAATCTCTGGCATGGGAAAGTTCCTTAAGGAGTGCGAAGGTGATCTTTTCACTATTGGAAAAATTGCGGACAGAGAAAGAAATAACCCTTTAGCAGATTTAACCATTTTTCTAAAGCGTCAATGTCTATTTGGCCTTCAAATAAAGGAATATCAAAGTTAACTTATACTTTGAAGGGCGCCACACCTCCGAAGTGACTGCTGGTTTAAGGTGCCTCCATTGTTGTCGACAGCCATCGAAGGATATGGGTGAAATTATCTATCATCTCGTTCCTCTGTTGCACGAGGGCTTCCTCGAGCAATAGTTTGAAAGGATCTCTTGTTCTGTCATCTCTCTTTTCTTCCACCATGGAAGGTTTCTTCGGCATGTGAGAGAAGTCGTCCTCAAGAGAAACAAGCTCGATGATCTAGGTGGATATTGGTGGCCACCCACCTATTCCAATTGATTCATCTTGGCAGTGTTTTTCCTAATTTTTAGGTCCTGAACTTTTGGGGCCGTTTTGAGGCCCTAAACAACATTTTTAGGGCTCACCACAGTCAAATCACTAACCAAATTATATTTTGATGACATATTGTGTAGTCCTCGGATAAACCCTTCCAACGGACTATCGTGCTCCTAAAAAAAATATCGTATGCAAAAGTTACGACCGCGAGAAGTTGATGTACCAACTTGCTCCAAGGGGGCCCACATGACTTTTGGCGCTTCATTTCCTAGGGTTAGGTTTTTTGATGTATAGGGTTTTTTCATGCATGTTTATTGTAAAAATGATTTCAGAGCCTCATTGTACTCATCTTCTTGTGAATGAGCGTAGCTGTCACATCTCTTCTCACAGATAAATTGCCACCATTCTAGCAAGCTTGTTTCAGTCTACATTTTACAGTTTCAACATATTTCTTATTCAATAGAAGTCAAGTTTTACTGTATCTCTGTTATTATTCACGATCTCTATGTTAATATTATAAATATGTGTTTTTATTTTGTTCCGTTCATAAATCCGGATTAGTGGTATCAGAGCGGTCAGCTCCTTGTCGTTTTTAGTGCATGTCCCTTACGAGATCAATGTATAGTGAGTTGGGTCTTGAGCTTGTTTCTCTTGAGGACAATTGCTCTCACACGCTCAATAAAACTTCCATGGAGGGTGAAAAGAAAGATGACAGGACATGATATCCTTTCAAAATGTTACTTGAGGAAGCCCTCGAGCGACAAAGGAACGAGATGATGGAAATCTTTGCACAAATAATTTGATGATTGCTGACAACCGACACATCTACCGCAATCGGAGGCGTCTCCCCCTTCAAGTTACATGTCAATTTTGATATTCCTATATTTGAAGGTCAAATAGATGCGAATGCCATAGATAAATGGTTAAACCTTTTAGAAGGGTATTTTTTTGTGCACAACTTTTCCGATAGAGAAAAGATTACATTTGCGCTCCTCGAGGTTGTCCCCCATGTAAAAGATTGGATGGAGACTTTTTATGAGCAAAATAAAATAGAGGGATCCACATTATTTGCAATTGCGCATCCACTTGGGGTTTCTTCAGGGATGCTATTAAGGAACAATACTACCATGTTGGAAGATATGATGACTTGTATACAAGATGGACCACATTGCGACAGGAAAGAGACCAAATAGTGCCAGAGTTCACCAATATCTTCTATACCTTGTGCACCAAGATGGGTATCAAATATTATGAGCAACATCTGGTGCTCAAGTACCACACGATTATACATAGATACATCCATACATAAATGAAGTTTCTGGACATGTCGTCCTTAGGCGTGACCTATCGATATGCTGTCAAAATCAAACAAAATCTTAAACAAAAGATGTGGCAATTTGGGTCTGGAAACCCCTCACAAAAGAAGCAGGGCAAGGGAAACCCCAACCTGCAGAACAAAGGGCAAAGACAAGATGGACGACCTCAATACAATTAGTGTAAGCCAAAAACAAAGAAGGACAATGGAAATACAAAGAAAGACACCAGGAAGTGGTGCGACTTCCATAAGATCCCCTCACATAACATTGCTGATTTCCGCTCAAAGAAGTCATTGGTGGTGGAGGTGAAACCGTTTAAATCAGATGCGGGTTCTGACTCGGAGTCAGAATGAGAAAATGAGATATAGATTATTGACGCAGAACCCAGTGCCACCGTTGTTACCACCAAGATCCAACCCGATGAACTTGATGAGCCAGAGGAAGGTGAGCATATCTTTCACTCACAGATGTGGGTGAAGGGTACTCCACTGCGCTTCATTGTTGATAGCGGTAGCCAGAAGAACCTTATTTCAGCGGAGGTCGTCAAGCAGATGGCCCTGTCGATAAGGCCGTAGCCACAACCATACATCATCGGATGGCTTCACCAAGTAAGCGATCTTCGCGTCAACCAACAATGCCGCATGTCCTAATGAATCAATCCTTTTAAAGATGAGGTATTGTGTGATGTCGCTCCCCTTGAAGTTTGTGAAGTTCTTTTGGGCCAACCTTATTTATGGAAATGCCATGATGGATATGAATCTAGGTCTCACAATGTTATTATTAATTTGAACATGGAATTTGTACATGATACCCGAGGTAGTCCCACATACTTCCATTTCTTTGATCTCTACCAAGAAATGCAGGAAGGTCATCTCTCAGACCAAATTTTTTGTCTTCTTTGTGATTCACTCTCAAAGTGAGCGAAAGGTTGCAACCACATCCATGGCATCCACGACCGATCTCCCCACGCAATAGAAGTAAGTGGATAAGGTCGTGGAAGAATACAAAGACATCTTCTCCTCACCCATTGGGGTACCTCTACACTGTCAGGTCAAGCATTCAATCGATCTGACCCCCAACACACCGCTACTCAATGGGCCAGTCTATCATCGCTCTCTATTAAAAAACAAGGATATCAAGCATCAGATCCAAGAATTGCTCCAAAATGGGCACATCCAACCCAACTCATCACAATGTGGAAACCCATTCGTTATTGTGAAGAAGAAAGATGGGACTTGACGACTCTGCATCAATTACGAGGCCCTAAATAAAATCACTGTCAGGAACCGATACCTGATTCCCCGAATCGACGATCTCCTTGATCAACTCAAGGGGGTCAAATAATTTAAGATTGATCTGAAGTCTAGCTACCATTAGGTCCCAATAGAGCAGACATATGTATGGAAAATTGCCTTCAATTCCAAAGAAGGTATTTTCGAATGGTTGGTCATGCCCTTTGGTTTGAAGAATTCCCCAACAAATTTCATGAGGATGATGGACTATATCTTGCGACCTTTCACCAATTCATTTTTGGTGGTGTATCTAGATGCCATCCTCATCGACAACAAGACTTGGGTGAAACACTTGCATCATATTCAACAGGTTCTGCACACTCTGTGACAGTTCAAGCTATACACAAATTTGAAAAAATGCTCCTTCGACATGGATAGGTTCCAATACTTAGTCTACATTATTGATTAGGATGGGGTGTATGTTGATGATTCCAAGATCTAGGTCATTCGTGACTGGCTAGTCCCAACCACACTCATTGAGATTCATTTATTTTTAGGCCTTGCCAATTTCTATCACAGGTTCGTGTTGGGATTCTCTCATATTGCATGGGCCCTCAGCTAAGTAACCAGGGGTGTTGGTAAGGAAAAATTCGTGTGAGGCCTGTCGCAACAACACACATTCAATGATTTGAAGAAACGCTTGTGATCAACCCCAATGATTTCATTACCCGACCTGAAACAACTCTTTGAGATCGAGACAAATGCTTTAGACTATGCTATGGGCACAATTCTCACTTAACACAAACACCCTATGGCCTATCATAGTGAGACACTATTAGATGTTGTTCGTAAGTTCCCTACTTATGACAAAGAAATGTACTCCATTGTGCAATATTTCCACCAATGGAGGCATTACATTCTCGGGAAGGAGACAATCATCCACATCGATCATAAGCCGCTGCAGTTCATGCAGTCACATGGCAAATTGCAGAATGACCGCCATCAGAAGTGGTCCACATATATACAATAGTTCCATCTCAACATCAAGTATAAGATAGGAAGCACCAACCTCATCCCTGATTTCCTCAACCGCCCTCCAGTTGCAACACTCACCATGGTGCTAAACTCCAGTGGCCACGAGACATCCAGGTGGCCCCAACTCTATGAGAGAGATCTTGACTTCTCTGCCACCTTCTAGATGTTGGGCGCAAACACAAGTATCACTGATTTCCATCTCTAGGATGCGCTGGTGTGCCATCTGGGCCATTTTTGTGTTCCATCAAGCGAGGGAGCGAAGATGATTTGTGAAGACCACTGCAGTCGGATGGCATGACATTTTGACGTCGAAAAGATAGTGATAGTGCTGCAACAACATTTCTATTGGCCGAAACTTCGATAGGATTTCAACAAGTATATCAGGTCCTACACTGCCTGTTCCATTTCCAAGATGACCGTTAAGAAACATGGCATGTACACTCCTCTTCCTACTCCTAAAAGGCCCTGGGAATCTATCTCGATGGACTACATGTTGGGCTTTCCATCAACCAAGCAGGGAAATGACTATGTTTTTCTGGTGGTTGATCGTTTTTCTAAAATGATGATTCTGGATGCATGCAAGAAGAGCATCACAGTAGAGGGCACTGCCAAGGTCTTCTTCGAACCAGCATGGGTACATTTTTGGATACCACAAACCATCATCTCAGATCGGGACAAACAATTCCTCAACACATTTTGGTTGAGATTCTGGTCACTGCTGACCACCAAGCTCACCAAATCCACTGCCTTCCACCCCCAGATGGATGGTCAAACTGAGATTGTCAACCGGATGATTGTGCATATTCTGTGCATGTAAAATTCCAAGTATCCTCACACATGGGATGAGAGTCTTCCCTATGTTCAACACATCTACAACAGATCCGTACATAGAGAAACCAACCACAATCCCTTTCAGGTGGGGTTGTGATTTCAACCATTGGGTCCCATGGATGTTGCACTACCCCTTGTGGCCACCCAGGTAGACTCGTCCCATGCTCAAAATGAAGTCGACAAATATACCGGGTTCATTGAGCGGATTTAGCACATCCACCAATAGGTTCAAGATATTTTACAAAAGTCCAATGCCAAGTACAAGTAGCGCCATGATCAACAATGGGTGCCACACAAGTTTTAAGTGGGAGATAAAGTTTGGTTGCACTTGTAGAAGGAACGCCTTACGAGGCCCCATTGGAAGTTTCGTCCACTCCGCTATGGACCTTACACCATCATCAAAGATGTGGGTGATAATTCTTTTGAGCTCAACGTTCCCCCCTTCCTTGGATTGCATCCAATATTTAATGTGGATTTCCTTCGACCATATTTTCCACCATTATTGGACACCTCAGAGATAGAAGAATAATTGACACCGACAGAGCTCAACCCTGACTTCATGGACCAAACATCCAATGATCAAATCATGCACTAATCCAGTGGATATCGGTGGCCAACCCACCTTTTCCAACTGGCTCAAAACAGTTTTCTGACAATTTTGGCAATTTACTATTTTTAGTAGTTTTAACTTCTAAGGCCATTTTGAGGGCCCAAATGAAGGTTTTTATAGATCAAGCTCCTCAATGATAGCCGAAGGCATGATTGAGCCCCCAAAATGAATCTCCTCGACGATACCTTTCCAACGGGCTATCACACTCCTAAAACAGAGATCATATGCAAAAGTTACGACCCTGAGAAGTTGATGTACTAACTTACCCAAACGGGGCCCACATG
>SNQJ01S0028948.1:15182-31783 GCA_010110895.2 Picea sitchensis
TGGTATTTATGTAGGTGTCAAACATACCTATCACATCAATGTTTCCGGATATATATTTATAACCAGTCAACCATATGCTTTAAGAATCCATTAGTCATGACTACCTCACCAGTTCTGTATTGAGAAGACAGATTATGATCGGATGTCCGAAGTTTTTTTTATGGATGGTGCATTCCATCAGATAATGATCGAACGGATAAGGTATTTTCATGGTCGGTGTATTCTCTGCTCATCATCGACAATGTAGCACATTTACAATGCAACGATAGTCATCACATCAAAGTTTCAAGATAGATATTTATAACCTGTCTCTCATGTGCTTAAGATTTCACATGACTTCCTCACTAGTGTTGTATTGAGAATATACCACCCATGAAAATACATCTGTCGTTCGATGCATTTCATTAAATTATGATCAAACAACTCATCATTGTTTAGTGTAAATGCGAGACATTGTTGATCATGAATACACCGTCTATTGAGAAGACAAATTATCATCTAACTGTATGGGAGGATACATGTGGTATGATTCGTTAAAGTTTGTTACTTAAGTAGGTGTCGACCATACCTATCACATCAAGGTTTCGAGATATATATTTATAACAAGTCAATCATATGATTTAAGAATCCACATGAGAAATGACTACCTCACCAGTTCTGTATTGAGAAGACAGATTTTGATCGAACGGCCAAAGTTTTTTCATGGACGGTGCATTCCATTAGATGATGATCAAACGACTGAGGTATTTTCATGGAAAGTGTATTCTCTACTCATCATTGACAACGTCCCACATTCAAAATAAGAGTACCTATCACATCAAAGTTTCAAGATAGATATTTATAACCAGCCTATCATGTGTTTAATATTTCACATGGATTATAGATCAGTTTTGCATTGAGAACACACCATCCATGAAAATACATTGACAAGGTAGGCCCAGGTATTACATGTTAGGTAGAGGAAGCAAAACAAATCATTTTAATAGGGCATAAACAAGTTAAACACTCATGATTTATGTGTAAACCCAATGCAAAAAAAAACCATGGGAAATAATAATAGGCATTCTTATTATTCAAGGGAGAATTGTAATAGTCAATCAAAGGCGTACAACCATCCTCTACTCTCTTCTCTACACACACGACACTCTAGTATTGAGTTCATCCCACACACTCACTACACTCTACATTGTACTCTCACCTCTATGGGTATGCTTGTATATATAGCATCTCTCAAACAATTAGACAAATTGATTATAATAAGATCCATAAGTTACACAAATTGTTGGTAGAAGAGTGCATGCATGCACATTTTAAATATAGTTACATGCATGTGCATGTTGGGAAATTCATTGGTATGTTTCCAACAATCTCTACCTTTGAAAACAATTTACTTCATATATCGTACCCTTAATTAATTCATCACCTTCTCCACAAGCCAAGAGAAGCCAAACACCATGATAGCTTCTCTAACAAAACTAGTTTCATAAACATGTATGTTCAATTCACTTTTGTATGGACCTTTTCCAAAACCACTCTACCTTCATCAACAACCCGTCTTACAAAATGGTACTTAAAAGAAATATGTTTTTTCTTACTGTGATAAGATGGATTGCTTGCCAAATGAATAACAGTGTTTTCTTACTGTGATAAGATGGATTGCTTTCCAAATGAATAGCACTTTGATTATCATAAAATACTTTCACATTGTTCTTCATCCTTCCAAACTCACCCAACAAACCTTTTAACCAAATTCCCTCCTTGCATGCATATGAAACAACCATATACTCTCCACAGTAGTGGATAAAGCGAATACATTTTGAAGCTTTGACATCCAACTAAGATGTCCTCCTCCAATAGTAAGGACATATCCTGAAGTGGATCTCCTTTTGTCCAAGTTGCCTGCAAAATATGAATCTACATAACCGAAAAATGAATCTTTGGAACCATCATAGGTGATAGAATAATTGCTTGTGCCTCTAAGATATCGAGGCACCCATCTCACTGCTTCCCAATGCTCTTTTTTTGGATTTTTAATGTATCGATTGAGAACACCAACAACATATGAAATATTTGGTCTAGTACTCACCATCGCATACATCAAACCTCCCACTACATCACCATATGGTACACGAGACATATAATCCTTTTCTTCGTCATTACTAGGACATAAAACTGCAAAAATCTTGAAATGGGAAGCCAAAGGGATCTATACAGGTTTCACATTATTCATATCGAATCTCATAAGTATTTTCTCCATATACTTATGTTGTGATAACCACAACATACCATTTTTCTTATCTCTATATATATCCATTCCAAATATTTTTTTTTTTGCTCGTAGATATTTATCTTAAACGCCATAGCCAACTGAGTCTTTAACCTGTTGATTTCGACATTTGTTTTCCACAAACATATTGTCAACATATAACACCAAAATAATGAACATGCCATTTCCAACTTTTTAAGGTAAACACAATAATCAGATTCACTTCTTGTAAAATTTAGGCTCACCATGAAGGAATAAAACTTCTTGTAGCATTTCCTCAGACTGTCTCAGACCATACAATGACTTCTTGAGTTTGCAAACAAACTTGTTATTGTGATCCTGAAAAAACCCTTCCAGTTGTTCCATATATATATCCTCATCAAAATCTCCATGTAGAAACGTTGTTTTAACATCTAGCTTCTCTAACTCAATATCAAGTAAAGAAACTAGCGCTAACACAACACGAACTAAAAAAAGATTCACAACTGGTGAAAAGATCTCATGAAAATCAATACCTTCTTTTTTAGAATACCATTTTTCTACCACTCTTTCTTTATACCTTTCAACTTTATCACAACACCATTTTTTAGTTTGTAGACCCACTTGAAATCGACAACCTTCATGTCCTTTGGAAGTTCTACCAGGTCACATGCTTTATTTCTCTCTAAGGCATCCATTTCTTCTTTCATAGCTTTCTTCCATTGAGGACTTTCAAATACCTTAATTTCTTCCTGAAAACAACTAGGTTCTCCATCAATAGAAACGAAATCCATAGATGAAACATAATCATCATACATTTTAGGAGGATTCTTGACCCGTGTAGATCTCCTTAGATATGGTTGATGCATATCCTCATTTTCCTGGATATTTTATGCATCTGCATCTTCTTCTTCTAGAACTTCTTCATGTTGCTCCCTTTCTGAAGATGGTTGAGTTTCCATTTAATCTTTTGCAACAATCCTTCTTAAGATGCCCTGATTTTCCACAGAACCAACATTTCTCCTTACTCTTCTTTCCTTTTGAATTATACCTTGATGTACCCCTCCAATTTTTCTTTTTTTTTTGTAGATCGAACTCTAACCACCATTACTTTTGTCTTTTAGGTTTCTTTACTGGATCTTTTCATCATCCGCTCAGACAACAAATCTCCCACAACAGTTTCATAGCCAATTGCATGTGTTTTAAGATAAGCCACATAGTTGTGACCAGATAATCCCAACACTTAGGAAAAGGACACAGTAGCATAACCATCTTCTCTTCATCTTCGTACGTTACATCCATACTAGATATATGACAAATCAGAGTATTGAAAACATTCACGTGATCAACAATTTGGATACCTTCTTTTATCAGCAAGTTGTACAACTACCTCTTCAAGAATATTATATTCATGAGGGACTTTGACATATATAGACTCTTCAGTATGTTACGCAAACCTGTTGTTGTCTCCTCTTCAGTGATGTTAAACAACACTTCATCTTCCAGAGACAAACAAATGGTACTGAGGGCTCTTGCATCAAGATCTTCCCAATACTCGTCTATCATTCTTGTCGGTTTCTTTGTCTTTCAAGCCAATGCCTTTTGCAATCCTTGTTGCACAAGTAGATCCTGCATCTTGAGCTTCCACAGCGCAAAGCTATTCTTGTCGTTAAATTTCTCCATCTCAAACTTAGAACTTTGCACTTTCGCCATTAGCAAAAACTCCAAAACCACTACTTATAAAACTAAGGTTTTTTATAGTCGAGGATTTTTATTATATTTAAGGTTAAACCACCAAAATATAAAATTTAATTAAAATGTTTAAATTTTTTTTTATTAAAAAAACGTTGATTTAAAAAACAGCTTCTATTAAAAAAATGGCAAACTCTTCCACCCTTTTACCTTTTATTATAATAAAAAAGGTCATGTTTAAAAAGGTCATGACCATGTCTTATGAATAAGACAAAAAACCTTTAATTTTTTGGTTCGACCTTCATACTATTTTTTTTTCTAAGTAAAAAATGGGAGGATCCTGTTTATATTAGAGTTGCAGAGTTACAGTGTTTATTTGTGATGCCAACTATCCTGCCTGAACATGAAACCAAGACAGTTGGACATTCTATGTCACTTGTGTTCAAACAAAGAAAATTATCAGAGTGTTGTCCTACCTAAAGGAAACCAGGACACATAGCCATTAGGTTCATTCTATATTCTAACAACCTACTTACAACATGACTATGATCTAACTGGGCTAAAACCTTGTTCTGAAAAGAGAAGAGATTGCTAACTATGAACATCACAAGACCTTTTAACCAGCCAGCTCGTCCGCTTTCCCATGCCTTCACCATCCTGCAGGAAACACATAAGCTTGCGCGGACGTAGGGCACTTCCTTTTCGGGAGAGTCCTGGAGTGTGCAGTATACAACATGTCGAGTCGATGGTCGATTTGAACAATACAGAAGGTCTGATCATCCAGCATGCTCTACATTTGAAAATTATTGCTAGGTACCCCGGGTTGGTGAAAGGAAGTTGGTCCTGCCAATTTCCTTCAACAGAGGCCAAGGGAAATAGCCCCTGTGCTCCTTCTCCTTCATTTTCTTCACTGGCTTGATGTTCCTGCCGCTTGTTCCGCTGAGTCGCTTCCGTCGGAGATGCACCAATGGGTGGTTCATTCTTTGGTTTTTCATGGCACGATACCTCTTCCTCAACATAGCAGGTGCTGAATTCCTCTGCCGGGAAAGTTTCTCTGTAACCACTCAGTATTGCCGTAGGCGAAATCTTCTCTTCAGTGCCAAAATCAGTGGGAGGATTCCAATTGTCCAGGACTATGAAAAGAGGGTGCTCAGGATAGCTTTGTATGGCCTCGTCCAGGGTGATCTCTTCCACGTACACCATGGGAGGCATTCGAGGTCTCCCAGACTTCCTGTTTCTTCTCGAGGACGCTAAGGCCAACACCTTCTCAAATTTCTTCTGCCTCTGCCTGCGTGATTCAAATGAGTACCAAGTTGCGCCCCTGTGTGGCTTTCCTCATGCCCTGGGCATGTTGAAGAACCTGGAGATGTCCGAAGTTCCCAGCGGATGAATAACCCTGCTCCAGAACTCCGGTGGCTCTGCATTCGGCTCTGTGAAGTTCGAATAACTCTCATTACTGTCGAGGTGGTTGATAAGGATGAGGATGATGGTGACTGCATTGGCCATTAAGGATGGCCTCCTAGTGCTCTGGTGCACTGTCCTATTCACGTGGGCAAAGGGCCTCGTCTCTTGGTTAATTCTACACGGGCTCGTTCCCATTTAAATGTTGAAGGGATGGTCGCTAGTGGGTTGTATTAATGGCGCAACCCTGACGTTTGCCCACGTGTCTCAGCTCTACGACGTGGCACCCCATCCGAGGGTTGTAGATCATTGGTGGCTAAGGTTTGGCATCAATCTGAGATGTCTAAGTCTTTCGAGCTGTGGGCCTCCCAACAAAAGTGTTCGGTCCCCATTTCTACTCCTTCGTTTGCCAGGCAATCTGCTACCCCGTTTGCTTCTCTTTTCACGTGGGAGGGTGTGATGCTGAGATTGGTTCTGAGGAGGCTACCAAAATCCTCTAGCAGCCCAGACAGTCGCCAACTGGGTGAGATTTTCTATGGATTTCCCCCATGGAGAATCTTGGTGATTAACTGAATAACAATTTGTGAGTCCCCCTCCAAGATAATCTTGTGATGGTGTATGTCAGTAGATATTTGGAGACCTCGCAATAAGCCTATTAGCTCTACTGCATTAGTTGTTGTTTCCCCTAGGAATCCTACAACGAAACAAAGGATCTCTCCATTGGAGTTTCTGAGTGCTGCTCCGTAGCCCGCTGGTCCCAGATTGCCTTTGGAAGCCCCATCAAAGTTTATCTTTATCAAATTGTTGGAGGGGGGGTCCAGATGGTTGGACTACTTTGTTGGTGCTTGGGCTTCTCTGTTGTTGGTCGATTGATTAGATTGGGCTGCTAGATTTCGAGAATGCAATGTTCCTTTGGGTTGCAGTTTAGGTCCTCTATTTTCCAGGATTTACTTATGACAGTTTCCTTGATAAGTGAAACTATTTTTTCCCAAGCTGTGTTTGGCGTGGAGGCTTTGGAGTGAATGATTCGTTTGTTTTGTTCTTTCCAGATTTGCCAGAGGATGAATCCTGGTAGGAGTTGTCAGATGTGGTTCATTAGGGGTTTGTTGTAGGTGATGGAGTCTGAATTCTCAATTGTGTCATTGACGCTGCTCTAGTGTTGATTGCATCGGCACATTATTTGCGCTCCTTGGTCCCAAATCTGCTGGCTGAAGTGACATCCATTGAAAAGATGTTCTTTGGTTTCCTCTTACTGGCAGCATAGGACATAGAAAGAGGGCCCAAAAAAGCCTCTTTTTCTGAGGTTGTCCCAGGTTAGGATTTCGTTATGTACCACAAGGCATAGGAAGTTGGAAGCCTTAGGCCATAAAGCAGGGTTCCATACTTTGTTCCATATGTTCTCCTTGTTTTTATTATGGTGATTACCCTGTAGAAAGTAAGCTTCCTTGATTGAGAAAGTGCCAGCTGTGGAATACCCCCATCTGAGGATGTCCGGACCTTCTCTATTAGGAATTGTTCGGTGGTTAGCATAGAATTGCCAGTTCTGGAGATTGAGATTCTCTGGGACCCCTAGATCCCAACTAGAGGTTTTCCAATGGTGCCATTGTTGTCATTGTTCCTCGGGTTTCCAGAGGTCTTTCACCCTTAAAGATGTATCCTGGTTCAGAGCTTGTTTAAGTGTGTTTAGCTCCTCCAGTTCATCTAGGGGTTTGAATTGCTGCCACGAGTCTTGCTAGAACATAGCTCTTTCTCCATTTCGTACCTCCTAGAAAGCGTGATTTTGAACCAGAGTACGATTTTGCCAAGCTATGTTCCATATGATGGAGCCCTGTAGTCGGTCATTGTGTCTAATAAGTTGATTATCTGGTGTGATGGGGGCGTACTTCTTCTTCCAGAATTGTGCCCAGATGGTTGTTGGGGTTTCTAACCATCTCCACCATATTTTGGCTCCCATTACTTGATTGAGTTTCCCAGGACTACATTACAACCGATGAGCTTCGACAAGATAAGGAGGAGGTATTTTTCGGTGGTATTTGGTTATTGATATTTTGTATATACTTTTGTTTTAAGTTATAAATCATAGAGTTAACATATTACTTATTTCATCATGTTATCTAGATTTATCATTGAGCAAATGTAGAAGAATTGTGTCAATAAAAATCAATGAAATTATGCTAAAATGAAGTTGTTATTGTGTATGTATAAAATGAAAGATTAGTTGTTTAACATCGTGGATGGGTGTTACAGGATGCACACCAGGGACATATGGAACCACAGATATAGGAGGAGATACATGATGTACAAACAGTTGACCTTACACACACATATCAACATGAGGTGAGTGGGTCAGTTCTTTTGGATACTCCACTATTTGATCAAGCTGGGGAGATTCACAGCTGGATGAGACACTTAATTCTAGGACCAGCCTGCAGTGATGAGGAAGTACTCCTTATTGGTCAGGATGACCATAACACCTATCTGGACACATTGATATGGGATCCAGGTGTAGATGATAGTAGCAGGGTGAGTGCACAGGAGGATATAGCTGCTCATATAGGTTACAATGTGATTCAGAGGGAGCTAACAATTGATGATGATATACAGTCGCATATAGGAGGACCTAGTAGCATAATAGACAGTGGGAAATTCAACACTTTATCTTCTGCAAAGAGTGTTGTTGGGGATTTCAGTGTTGGCACTAGCAGTGAGAGGCATGAGGTGGCACCTCAGCATGATTGTGATCAGGAGTCACACCACTTAGCAGGACACTTGAGATTCATTGAGGATATGATCAGGGTAGCCACTAGCAGCATTGATGACACACATTCATTGGTGGCAGATTATTGTTCGAGGGAATCAGTGGCACATGGTAGTGTTGATGAGGGATTTGCCATGGATGACCTTCATACTCTCAGGGAGAGAGTGTCTATGATGAGGAATGATTACTAGAAGTTGTTGACAGACAAGGACTACATACTAGAGATTGGCACGATGTATCATGGGGCTTTGAGGGAGAAGGAGTTGCAGATGGACAAACTCACCCATGAGTTGGAGAGAACTCGAGGATTCTTGGGAGGCATACAGATAGCCCTTCGAGAGTCAAAGTATTGATCGAAGGATCCTCTTGAGGAGATTTTCCAGAGATCCATTACATCTATATTAGTGGAGGGTCAGATATGTCCTTCAGTCACATGGTTAGAGGATGTTGGTAGTCTAGCAGAGGAGCACCAGTTGATGGAGGAGCATGACGAGTACCCAGGATCACTGATGAGTATGGGGATCTATGATCAGGAGGCACAGGAGCTACCCTCTATGAGGATGTTTGAGACAGTCGAGCACTCACATATGCATAGGGATTCTAGAGCCAGTGACATTTTTTAGGACACTTCCATTTGTGTTCCAATAGTGGTTGACCTTCATGTAGAGGTTGATCTAGTAGTACACATAGGCTCTATGATGTAGCATGAGTATACAGAAGATGACATGAGTATGTCAGAGCATACAATGGTGAGTGATAGATCAAAAATACATACCGAGATGTACGGTGGGATTTAGAGGGGTGTAGCACCTTGCATGGAGGAGTCACACTTAGGGAAGCATGAAAATGCCACTTATTTAGAGAAACACATAATTCTGAGAGATCAACTTCCCCATATCGACATTTGCATTAGAGATGAGTGATGGAGAGTGGTTGACCAACAGTTGGAGGAATTACTTCGAGTTTTACCTGATGATTGGGGTTATTTGATGACTACAGACGAGAATTTATCATGGGTACCGGTAAACGAGCTCGTGGTCGAATCCTTGGGATTGACCAAAGGAGGTGGTATTTTTTAGTCCTAAAGTCAACTACAGAGGTTATTGTTAGCCTTTCTTGACACTTTTATCATGGAAAACAACACAAGGAGAGATATATAGTCGCAAAGGGCATGGGGAGTGGTTAGAACGAGACCACCTGACATGATTTCATTCACGGCATACAACAGGACAAAGGTGGACCGTGTTAGGCAAACAATTGAGGTTTTGTGCATGAGGGTGAGCATCATAAACCAGGTGATAGAAGATGAGCACAAATGGCGTCTGCCAATGATCAATCTGACACAAGAGCAGTTAGCGGAGATTGGATGTGATAAACTTCCAAGTTTGCAATGATATCGAAGAGTTCATTTTGTTAGAAGGATGTTTCACTGCATGATGACCCAGGTTGCTCCACAGAGTCACATACTCCACCTTCGGTTGGTTTGGAGTGGGCTTGCAAGACCTTGTCCTATGGAGTGAGGCAATATCTCCCTCTTTATCATCATGATCGGGCATGGAGATGGTTGGACAGGTACTACTTCCACAGAGATATTTTTACAGATGCAGTTTTTGGACAACAGGTTTAATTGCCACATGTAATTGAGCTTGAGTATCGAGGGGTGGAGGATCGAGTATATATACAGGGAGTCATCATGCATGGTCAATGGAGTGTAGTGCCAACATGGTGATATTCGATAGAGACTAGCATGGGACCCAGGGACTCCAGGGTTAATCATTTCACTGACTGATAGGGGCAAATAGACCTTTGCAGGGGAAAGTTGTTTTGACTTTCCATTGGTCTTCAGTGTTGAGGAGAGTACATGACTTGGGGGTTCTCACAGAGGTCTTGCAATAACTCACTTTGGTATCAACATGTGCATCTGATTGAGACCGTGTTGATATCAGTAGGGACTTGGAGGATGGACTCATACCAGGATGATTCCATATGTCATGTGCAGGATATTCATAGAGTTGATATATTTTAGGACTATGATTCACAGAGTATTGCAGTTCACTTCCTGTTATGCGACCCAGGGGGTGGAGTGTATGATAGTTCATCTCTAGAGGGAACTTACTCTGCATCCCACAGGTGGACATGGGACCCCGGTATTGTATTTGGATGGGTTCAGTTATTTCTTGAGGACAAGCAATATTATAGTAGGGAGGACTATAATGTCCCCACTTTGGGACATCAGAGTATTACAGGGTGTTATAATGACCAGAGTAGCCAGATAGAGATTATAGAGAGTACACAAGCTATTGAGGGATATTTTGGGGTCTAGCTTGCATCGTTCATCCTATTTCATCATTATGATCCATTCCACATAGATTGGATTTGGTTCCATTTCCTTTCGATGATTTCCATGATTTTGAGTATTTTGAGATATAGGTTAATTAAATTCACTAAAGAGGTCATTTTGGGCACAATACTTGGAGGAACCTATCAATGTAATAACTCATTGGAGTCAGGAGAAATAACACTAAAGGATAGGATGATGAGAAGTGAATTTTAGTGGCCAGGGAAGCCACAAGGAGAGATAAGGTGTTTTTCAAAGGTAAAAAGGTTAATTAATTAACTAAAATGATTTAATTAATTAATTGATAATTAATAAAGTAAAAGTCACTTTGGAGGGACAAGGTGAGCATGAAGTATAAAAGAGAGGCAAGGGCCTCTATTCTCTCATTCATGTATGATTATCTTTTGATACCTCACTTCTAGCTAGTAAGCCCATACCTTGGGGGTTTTTCAAGGTTTTTACTTAAAAAACCCTAGAGGATGATTCAGTGGTGAAATATTCCAACTATATTGTCCCAAGATTGATCTAAGGGATGTAATACCCTCCCACACCATTCTAGTTCAGATCTACTCAGTTGCAGGAGGGTTCTACACCAGCCACAGACACATGAAGAGAGAGGGCGCACCATTGGGGGTTTCCAGTTTGAGGTGGATAAATTCAACAGGAAAAATAATTTTTAGTTATGGAAGCTCAAGTTGAGGGACATTCTTGTTCAACAAGGGTTGAAAAAGGCATTGGCAGGCAAGTCAAAGAGACCATCAATTATGTCAGACAAGGACTAAGATGATCTAGATTCAAGATCTCTCAGTACCATTCGTTGGAGAGGAAACAACAACATGCTTATTGAGTAAGATGGAAATTATTTATACGTCGAAGTCCTTGGCGAAGTAAAGTACGAAGATGAGGAAAAGACAATTACACTATTGTGTTCATTTCCTAAGTCCTAGGATCATATGGTCACATCTATGTGATTCAACTCAACATATTCCATTGATTATGACACTATTGTGGGAGCTNATTAATAAAGTAAAAGTCACTTTGGAGGGACAAGGTGAGCATGAAGTATAAAAGAGAGGCAAGGGCCTCTATTCTCTCATTCATGTATGATTATCTTTTGATACCTCACTTCTAGCTAGTAAGCCCATACCTTGGGGGTTTTTCAAGGTTTTTACTTAAAAAACCCTAGAGGATGATTCAGTGGTGAAATATTCCAACTATATTGTCCCAAGATTGATCTAAGGGATGTAATACCCTCCCACACCATTCTAGTTCAGATCTACTCAGTTGCAGGAGGGTTCTACACCAGCCACAGACACATGAAGAGAGAGGGCGCACCATTGGGGGTTTCCAGTTTGAGGTGGATAAATTCAACAGGAAAAATAATTTTTAGTTATGGAAGCTCAAGTTGAGGGACATTCTTGTTCAACAAGGGTTGAAAAAGGCATTGGCAGGCAAGTCAAAGAGACCATCAATTATGTCAGACAAGGACTAAGATGATCTAGATTCAAGATCTCTCAGTACCATTCGTTGGAGAGGAAACAACAACATGCTTATTGAGTAAGATGGAAATTATTTATACGTCGAAGTCCTTGGCGAAGTAAAGTACGAAGATGAGGAAAAGACAATTACACTATTGTGTTCATTTCCTAAGTCCTAGGATCATATGGTCACATCTATGTGATTCAACTCAACATATTCCATTGATTATGACACTATTGTGGGAGCTTTGTTTTGTGAGGAAATGATACAGCAGAGAAACCTCAACAACAGAAGGAATGGTGGTTAAAGATCGATCTACAGAAAGAGGGAAAAATTAGAGGGGTACATCAAGGCATAAGTCAAAAGGAAAGGAGAGTAAGCATAAATGTTGGTTCTATGGAAAGTTTGGGCATCTGAAGAAGGATTGTTGGAAAAAACAGAATGCATCCAAAGAGGACTCCACAAAATAAGCAAAGGAAGTTAATTTAGCTGAAACAAGTTCAGGTTCAAGTATGGTTGATTAGGTATTGTCTACGTGTGATGTTTCACATCAACATCAACATCAACGTGTGATGTAACGTCCAAATCAAAATGCATGATGGTTCTGTAAGAAAGAACAAATAATCGAGGCGAGTTCACATCTATGGAATTTGAAAACTATAGAAAGGAAGCTAGGATTGAAAAACATAAGACCATAGTGTATACTCCTTAGAAAAATGGTGTTGTTGAATGAATGAATAGAACTCTTCTGGAGAGATTAAGAAGCATGATCAATAGTGCCAAGTTGGAACATGAATTGTGAGAAGAAACAGTTCTTATAGCATGTTATTTGATAAATTGATCAACATCAACTGCAATAAACTGTAAGATTCCTGAAGAGGTATGGACATGTCATTAATGTGATTATTCAAATCTAACAATATTTGGTTGTGATGCTTATGCTCTTATTTCTAAAGATCATTGTTCTAAGTGAGATCCTAGATCAAAGAGATACGTCTTTGTTGGTTATGGTGATGGAGTTAAGGGGTACATATTGTGGGATCCCACTACCCACAAACTCATCATAAGAATAAATGTAGTATTTGATGAATCCTCACTCTTAAAATCAGGACCGATATATGTTGAAGTGAGACAAGAACAAGTACCGAAAGCTCATCAAATTCAGTTGAAGACTCAACCATCTTCAGAAAGGAAGTAGCATGAATAAGTTCTGGGAGAGGAAGACGAATATGCAGAAAATATCTAGGAAACTGAGGATATTCCTCAACCATCTCTAAGGATATATACACGGGTCAAGAGTGCTCCTACAAGGTATGATAATTATGTTTCATTTATGGCTTTGGTTTCTCTTGATGGAGAACCTAGTTTTTATCAGGATGAAATTAAGGTATTTGAAAGTGCTCAATGGAAGGAAGAATATGAAAGAATAAATGGATTTCTTAGAGAGGAATAAAACATGGGACCTAGTAGAAATTCCAAAGGATAGGAAGGTTGTTGGTTGCAAGTGGGTCTACAAATTGAAAATGGGTGTTGGTGATAAATTTGAAAGGTATAAAAAAAGACTTGTAGCAAAACAGTATTCTCAAAAAGAAGATATTGATTTTCATGAAATATTTTCCCTAGTTGTGAAGCTTGTTTCAGTTCGTGTTGTGTTAGCACTAGTTGCATTACTTGATCTTGAGTTAGAGCAACTATATGTTAAAACAACATTTCTACATGGAGATTTAGATGAGGATATATATGGAACAACCATAAGGGTTTTTTCAGGATCGCAATAAGAGGTTTGTTTGAAAACTCAAAAAGTCATTGTATGGCTCGGGGCAGTCTTCGAGACAATGGAACAAGAATTTTTCTTCCTTCATGGTGAGTCTAAATTTTACAACAAGTGAATATGATCATTGTGTTTACGTTTAAAAGTTGTAAAATGATGTATTCATTATTTTGGTGGTATATGTTGACAATATGATTGTGGCAAGAAAAACATGTTCGAAATCAATAGGTTAAAGGCTCAATTGGCTAAGGCGTTTGATATGAAGGATCTAGGAGCAATAAAAAAAATCTTGGAGATACACAGACACACGAAAAATGATAAAGTGTGGTTATTACAACAGAAGTATGTGGAGAAAATACTTATGAGATTCAGTATGAATAATGTAAAACCCGTACATATCCCTTTGGCTTCCGTTTTCAAGCATTCTTCAGGTTTATATCCTAGTAATGATGAATAAAAGGATTATATGTCTCATGTACCATATGTCAATGTAGTATGAAGTTTGATGTATGCGATGGTGAGTACTAGACCAGATATTTCACATGCAGTTGGTATTGTGACTAGATACATGGAAAATCCAGGCAAAGAGCATTGGGCAGTAGTGAAATGGGTGTTTCGATATATTAGAGGCACAAAAAAATATTCTATCACCTATGATGGTTCTAGTGATTCAGTTTTTGGTTATGTAGATTCATATTTTGCAGGTGACTTGGATAAAAGGAGATCCACTTAAGGATATGTCTTTACTCTTGCAAGAGGACGTATTAGTCGGATGTCAAATCTTCAAAACGTAGTTGTTCTATCCACTAGTGAGGCATAATATGTGGCTATTTCACAAGCATACAAGGAGCCAATTTGGTTAAAAGGATTTTTGGGTAAGTTTGGAATGATGGACGACAATATGAAAGTATTATGCGATAGTCAAAGATTTCCAACATAAAGATTTCCAAAATAATGAACATGTCATTTCCAACTTTTTAAAGTAAACACAANGATGGTTGAGTTTCCAACTGAATTTGCTGAACTTTCGGTACATGTTCTTGTCTCACTTCAACATCTACCAGTTTTGATTTTAAGAGTGAGGATTCATCAAATACTACAACTATGCTTATGATGAGTTTTTGAGAAGTAGGATCACACAATCTATACCCATTAACTCCATCATCATAACCAACAAAGACATATCTCTTTGATCTAGGATCTAATTTAGAACATTGATATTTAAAAATAAGAGCGTAAACATCACAAGCAAATATTCTCATATTTGAATAATCACACGAATGACCTGCCCATACCTCTTCTGGAATCTTACAGTTTATTGAAGTTGATGGTGATCGATTTATCAAATAGCACACTGTAAGATCTTCTTCTGCCCACAATTCCTGCTACAACTTGGCATTACTAAGCATGCTCCTTGTTATCTTTGGGAGAGTCCTATTCATGCATTCAATAACACCATTTTGTTGAGGAGTATAAACCATGGTCTTATGTATTTTGATCCCAACTTCCTTGCAATAGTTTTTCAGATTCCATGTATGTGAACTCACCTCCATTATCTGTCCTTAAACACTTGATTGACCAGTCAGTGCTCTTTTCAACAAAATCTCTGAATTGCTTAAAAGTATTAAATACATCATCTTTTCTTTGAAGTATATAGACCCAAAACTCTCTAGAGTAATCATCTATAAATGCCAAAAAATATGGTGATTCTCCACAAGACACTATAAGGGATAGTTCCCAAACATCTGAATTAATGTAATCAAGGATACATTTGCTTATATGTATTCCCATTTTAAACTTTTGTGTACATTGTTTTCCAAAAATACAATACTTGTAGAAATTCAAATTCAGAAACTTTAAACTTGGAAGTGACTTACGATCAACAAGTACCTTACATACTTTTCTCACTCATATGACCCAAACGATGATGCCACAAACAAACAGAGTCACATGCATCTTCAAATTCTACCATTGCTTGATTTTCTTTTCGGAAACTTGTTTGAATGCCCCACTGCAAGGATCACTCTTTACGAAATTCCCATTGGAAGAGGGACAACAAGATGAGGAGGTGAGGACACATTTTGGACTGGATACATCTCTAGGTCACTTTGAAAAATGATATGGACCCTAAAACAAATCAAATATTTTTTTATTGATTTATCTGCACTAGAACTGAGGCCTTTGACTATTCTAGCCATGTTAGTTTACAAAACTAGATAGTTTAAGATGGAATGTCTTTGTATTTTCTTACTAGTGTACCTCTACTCATGTACAATTTTAGAAAAGTTCTCTACAAATGACATGGATATTTACTACAAAAATGTATTCTTCATAAGTCAAGTTCAACATGAACCAGTGATTTCAATCTCTACTTCGATAAGAATACATGGGGTCATGGTTTATCAAACTTGAGTTCAAGTAGAGGAGGATCCAAGAAAACATTACCACATTTGTGTTTAGCTCCATTTTAATTATCTGCATGGTCTTTTGTGTATTTTTCTTATAATGAATTTCTAAGGTTTTTAAGGGTAAAATCATGAAGTTGGGTAACACTTTCGTGACAATCGGGTCTCCAAAATTTCTAGCGGCAATTTTTCGGCCGAACAAATATTACTTTCGGCCGAAATATTATTCGGCCGAAAATTTACACGTCAAATTTAACGGTGCCGTCAAAATTCGTGTACAATGTTTTTTGAATGAATTATTTTCCGGCGGTAAGAATATTTCGGCCGAAACGTTTATTTTTTAACGGATTCCGTTAAAAATAAGTTTCGGCCGAAAGAATATTTAGGCCGAAAACGTGAAAATGGGACTGTTTGCAGGAAACTGCAAATTCTCTCCATCTTACTTCATCTTTGGAGGTAGCGGACTCCTACAAATACTCAGAATTTAGTTTGAGAATTGATACCAACATTTT